>CABFOV010000612.1:105325-132206 GCA_902141375.1 Timema poppense | reverse complement strand
GTTCACTTCTTCTAATTCAACCTTCCCCATTCCTAATCCATTAGAGTAATTAGTACTTAAAGCGTATAACCCGAACGGGTAGTAAGACGCGGTGATAAATATTATTATTAACAATACTCATTGCATTATGACCCAGTTAATAAGATGAAGACTGGCACATCAATGGATCACAAAGCCTAGAAAACTACCCAACCTGAATATTAGATAACTAGGCCTGACTTCAACCCTGTTGTAACACTATCACCACCTGCCAACCACAACACTAGATGAATCTCCAGATAAGTTTTCATCTTTCACAACCAATTTGGCATCACTGACGCAAACTGCCAGTTCAGTCTTACTACCACCAGAATATTCGCCTACATTCTTGTCATGAAACCTATACAAATATTAGTCTTCTGTGGACCTCACACACTTCTCACGACACTACCCCAAATATTGGCCGAACATTCGCTTCCTTTGATTTGTGTCAAAAAAAAAAACACGCTCTCACAGCAAAACTCCTCAAATCCTGACTACTCTCCATTCGCGATTTATGTACCTCCCACACTTCTCAGGCAGTCATCCAAAACCCAAACATTTGTCCACATTCGCGAATAATGTGGGACTAGCTTGAAGAAGATGTGATCATCATCAAAATATTGAAGTGTGTGTAAATAAGTGTTAGTGTCTTTACCTTTACTCATCAGGGAGGAGTGTGAATAGCGCAACACAACTTCCTAAAAGAGAAAACCATAAAAACACAAAAGGGGAGAAAAAAGAAAATGGTAAAGAATGATAGAACACATAGATAGGAACATGTAAAAGGTATAACATAAAGGACAATGGATGTGAATATATAATGATATAACTCAATAAGGAAAACCTCTTTTTGGTTTATGAGGTAATTGTATTATATTTGGAAGAAGGTATAGGAAAGGGTGACGAACACAATATGGCCTTTACAATGAAAAGAACACAGTTCACACTTTACACTGCTGCCAATGGACAAAGAGGTAATGGTTGCCTCTTAAAGAAAATTGATCGTCACTGCCCAATCCCTTGACCCATGTTTCATTCTATCGGAACTCATCAGGGAGGAGTGTGAAATGCGCAACACAACTTCCTAAAAGAGAAAACCAAAATACAAAAGGGGAGAAAAAAGAAAATGGTAAAGAATGATGATAATAATAATACTTTGTACTCTGAGTTCTATGAAATTATACTATAATAGTTCTGTGAACAGTAGCTTAGACCATGCTCCCTCCATTTTATTATTGTTAATACATTCTTAAGATTTCACTTTGGATTTCAAGTTGAAATATTTTCTATACATTTCTCCTTGGATTCGAAGTTAATAAATAATTTTCCTTGGTGATAAAGTTAGGTAGAAGACAAATTTAATTATATATTCAGTACATTGAAGCATACAACCTAAATGAGTAGTAAAACAGGCTGCTAAACAAAAGTACATTGTATTCAAATAGAATAAAGGTCATTCACGTGGTTGTTCAACCTACGTACAAACAGAATGTACCTACCAATGTTAAAATTAGTCCACACACTTGACAGTTATCATTGGACAAATACCAGGACAGCTAGGTAGATTAAATGCCAAATGATCAAGTTAAAACAAAACCTTATTATGCTCGATCAACTGTACAGCTCCCTTGGAAATATCGTACAATGTATGTAAGTTTTGGCCTCCTTTGACAGTTGAAAACTATTAAAAACAATTTCATGTTTTTGTTGGAAATGGTATTATGACATCAATTAACGGTTTCCATTGCTTGTACATATTTAAAACACAAAGCCAAATTGTTCATGATTATTTGTTCATTCTTGTAATTAATAGTACAGACCATATATATATATCATAGATAAGAAGAAATCAACAAAGTTAAACAAGACATTAAAGAACATTTAGAAGGCACTGCCCATCTCCTTTCTGGTCAAGGCTCACCCACTAAATGCTCTATTGAGTGGATGGAATTACTCAAGTCCCAACACTCCCCCTCACTTGTTAGAGCCGAGGATGTAGTCCAACAGCCTGACTCAAGATGGTGTGTCTGGGGCGTGCCAAGCCCTTTGTAAAAATATCTGCATCCATGGATTCAGAAGGCTTGTATGTCACAACACTGTCCCCATTTTGAACCTTCTCACGAATAAAGTGTGAAGATTTGGATGGCTTGTTGAGAAGATCCCATGTCGTTCAGCAGTTGCCCCAAATGCATTGCCTCCTTTGCCGCTTCTGTTAAGGCCATTTACTCAGCTTCTTGAGTTATTTGTTTTCTGGATTCCCAGTTGATCATTGAACCTGCATATTTAAAACAATACCCTGTGTACGATCTTCTATCACTGGAGTATGATCCCCAATTTACATCAGCATATCCGGTCACTGGTTCTCCAGTCTTTTGGAAGATCAGAGACAGTTCCTTGAAGGTAATGGAGGTCCCTTTTTGCTGCTAGCCAATGCTCCTTAGAAAAAACCATTATTAAATTGACTTAAGTAGCTTATTAAATGTGAAATATCCGATCTTGTACCTGTTGCGAGATACAAAAGGGCTCCAATCAGGTTTTGGTATGGAAAATTTGGCAGGTTTTTTGTTGACGCTTTGTTAAACTTTACTCCTGAAACCATGGGAGTCTTCACAGGATTACAGGTCTCCATATTAGATTAATGAAGGATTTTATCAATGTATTTCTTCTGTGAGGCTGAAATAGTTGCATTTTTACAGTTGAATTCTATACCAAGACAATATTAGAGCTTTCCCAAATATCTCATTTCAAATTCATTCAGCAGCTCCTTCTTTATATGATTTCAATTTTTGATTTTTCAGGAATTTCTGAAGATAAATTTGCATATTCTGACATGTTTTCATCAAAGTAGTATAGACCATTGTATCGTGTTGCTTTTAGAATAAGATTACCATGATAATCTACAACTTGTGCACAATCCTTCTTGAAAATAACACTAAAACCTTTATCAGCAATTTTTGCTACAGAGAAGATTTATGGTCAATTTTGGGTACATGCAAAGTTTCAGGTAAATTTACTATTGAGTCATCATCAAGCTGAATTTTGACTAGACAAATACCTGACATACTTGCAGTGTGTTCCTCTGATGTGAACTTCAGAATTCCTTGATTATTTGGCTCATATAGTTTTGAAAATTTTGTTTGGTCATAGCACATGTGTGAGGTGGATCTACTATCCAAACACCAAATAGAATTCATGGGTGATGATGGGTGTAGGCCTATTGAAAGTCATTCTTCAATTTTTAAGGTGGATTTCTTTTTCTTGTTGAACCAGCAATCTTCCATCCTATGATTAGATTTTTTGCATCTTTGGCATTTCATGTTACTACTATTGTTATTTTGACGACCTTGACCAGATCGAATTTTTTTGTGATTTTGACCTGAATTAAATTTTTTATGATGTTTACTAAAAAAATTAACAAAAAATGCATTTTCATGCTTATCTTTGAGGTCACCCTTGTGTCTAGCATTTGATTATTCCATAATCTTGATTTTTAATTTACTAGGAGTTGGTAAATTGTCCCTACTTTCAATTGCTATATGAACATTTTCGTAGGCAGGGGATAAGCTTTAGAGCATCATGATGCTCAAAAATAACCGTTTATCTCTATTCCCATATCTTAGAGCTTATCCACAGCATCTGTGAACTCATCTAGGTGGGTACTCATATCATCGTTGTACTTCATCTTGTGCAGAACGAGTCATTTTAGTAATGTGGCTTTGCGAGCAGGACCTCGACTTTGGTATATACTTTTCAAACTGTCCCATAATGTCTTCGATGTGTCACAATTTTTCACCTGTTTCAGTTCATTTGAGGATATTATCAAAATTAGATCTGACCTTGCATGTGAGTCGTATTCCTGCCATTTCTTCTTGTCTGCTTCTTCTGCAGGTATTGATGTTTCACCACTCACGTAACATCAAAGTCCACTATGAATAATGACTTCTTTTGCCTGTATTTCCCATGTATCATAATTATTTTTATTTAATGGCTTTATTTTATAATTACTGACATTAACTGATGACATTTTGAGCACAATTTTTGAGTTCAATCGAATCAGAAGCTAACCAACACGAACTGATGTAATGTTGCAGACAAACGATCACCAATAACACTCAAAACTTCTGTTTAAACTTTCACTTGAACCTTAAAAACGTTTCTGGGCCCATAACCTGTTGGAAATGGTATTATGACATCAATTAAAGGTTTCCATATCTTGTACATATTTAAAACACAAATAAAAATTATTCATGATTATTTTTTCATTCTTGTAATTAATAGTACAGATCATATATGTATAATTTGTTATGAAGAAATCAACAAAGTAAAACAAAACATTAAAGAACATTTAGAAGGCATTGTTCGGCTTCTTGCTGGTCAAGGCTCACCCACTAAATGCTCTATTGAGTGGATGGAATTACTCAAGTTCCAACAAGTCTTCCACTTTGATCACTTGATACATATGATATCATTCATGAGGTTGAGGAATACATAACTGTTTTAGTAACTTTTAAACCATCAAAAAATGCCATAATTTTCACTATCCAACTATAGGCATTCTGCGCTGGTTGTGGTAGAATCTTGAAACGCAAAGCTAAGTATTGCTTATTTATGTTCCAAACATGTTTAAACTTTATTGTATTAATTTTTGATACAATGAATCAAAAAAAAAGTGTCAGAATATAAAATAAAATAAGTCATTGCACAAAGGGGTATCAAACAAACAGTTTCAAGACTGGTTCTGTAAAATGTAAATAAATTGCTTGATTTAAATTTGGCCACTATCTCCTTTAAAGTCGTTCCCTTGTGCAGCGATACAATGATCCCAGCACTGTTTAAACTTTTGGAAAGCTCCCTGGAAGTCCTGGCTTTGAAGTGTGCACAACCCTGCCTGTGATTCACGCTTGATCTCATTCACGGTGTTGAACCGACGGCCCTTGAGTTTTAACTTAATTTTGGGGACGAGGAAGAAGTCGCATAGGGACAAATTTGGTGAGTATGGAGGATGAGGAGTGATGGTCTTGTTGTTGCATCCGATAAACTCACGCGTTTTCATCACTTTGTCTACGTTGTCATGTTGGAGCACTCATTTGTCTTGTCTGACAAATTTCCTCCCTCAGACGAACACCTTAGAACATGAACAGTAGAACTCGCCATTGAAAGTCTGACCCTCGGGAATGAATTCATAGTGCACAATCCCGGAGAATGTTGAAGAAAACAATGAGCATGCACTTGGTCGCGCTCCTGACCTGCCTCGCATTCTTCACTCTTGGAAATCTGGGGCTCTTCCACCGCAAAGACTGTTGTTTGGTCTCCAGTTCATAACCGTATAACCAACTCTTGTCCCCTGTGATGATCCTTGACATGAAGGTTGGATCATTCAGAGCATGTTGACGGAATTCCTGGCAGACTTTGGCACGGTGCTCTTTCTGTCAAAGGGTCAGAAGCCTGGGTACGAACTTAGCAACAACGTGGTGCATGTTAAAAACGGACATGAAGATTGTCTGCTCTGATCCGCATGACACATTGACAATGTCAGAAATGTCCTTAATGGTGATCCTCACATACAAGTTGCCTAACTTTGTCCACAATCACCTGGTATGTGCTCGTGGAAGGGCGCCTTGACCTCTCTTTGTCTTTCAGTGACATTCTGCCGCTCCTGAGGAGCGAGTGCCACTCAAAACACACATAATGACTCATAGCTTCATTGCCGTAAGCCTACTGCATCACCTGGAAGGTCTTGGTTCCAGATTTTCCAAGTAAGACGCAGAATTTTTTGTTTGCTCTCTGCTCGTGTTTGCAGTCCATGATGAAATCGCAAATGCACCCATGCATGTCGTCATATAAGCATGTGTAACGCAGACACTGGTCGATACGGAACGATGCCCCTTGTCGTACTGACAGATGGTCACAACTCGCCACACCAATGTGTGCATTTTCATGCTGCACTCTGTTTTCATTTTACAGAACCAGTCTTGAAACTTTTTGATACCCCCTCGCAGGGGTGCAGAATATGTTCAAATTTGTGAATGAGGTTTGGGTAAAATTAAAGAAATTCTGGGGAAATTTGGGGCAGGGAAAAGTCCAACCATTTTGTTGACTTTTTAGTACATTCTGGTTCTGATATGGTAGTTTCATTTGTATGAAAAACTAAGGCCAATGACACTCAACACCCACACTATCAGTATTTGCCATAGTGAGGTAGTGTCGGTGTAGGCACAAAAAGTTATGGTATCTAGGGGCTAAGATAATGGGTCAAAGTTCTAGATAATGGTCACAGGAAAAATCTAATATTCCAACCTGGCTAAAGACGTGATTGAGTGATCATCAGTCCCTTAGCCTACCACAGGTGTTTGGTAGCTATGGAGGGCAGGTGGTGAGGGGTGGGGAAGGGTGAGTGATGAGTCATCAGTCACTTACCCTACCACAGGTGTTTGGTAGCTATGGAGGGCAGGTGGTGGAGGGTGGGAAAGGGTGAGTGATGTTTTGTTTTAGTTTGAATTCAGTCACCCTTAAATCATTCCAAACCTAACTTAACGACCTCAACCAAACCCAAGAATCCCAGGAAGGTCAAATACAGTTAAGAGTTATTGACTCATAGTAGTAAGCGGGGAAATTTTGCACTAGCTGCAAGCGGTTTTCTTAGAATGGGGGATGTTTTGGTTTTGCTTTAATTGCTTCTTTGTGACAATGCCATCATATCAGCATGGAAGGGGTCCCCTAATCTGGCACCTTTGTATCTCAGTAACAGTCGCTTATTGTCATCTTACAAGTGTAAATTGTGGTGATTTTACAATGTCTATTTTGGTGACCTGACGGTCTAGGGGTAAGGTGTCGGACTTCTATGCTGGCGGCCGGGGTTCAATCCTCGGTCCTGGCAAAAATGTATCTGATTACCAAACCCTTCCTTCACCTCTGACAAGACATCTTGTGAATGTGAGGAATGCCAGGCCTCCACCGTGGTTCGGATTCCACGTTAAACTGTAGGTCCACCATTTCATCTCACAATTACCCTACCATTTAACATTAGTGTAAGTGCGTATAACCCGAACGGGTAGTAAGACGCGGTGCTAATAATAATACTAATATTGCAATGCAAAATTAATTTCAAAAATCAGGTAAATAAGCAGTATACACGAAAATAGGCAAAAATAGCCAAAATTATTTTTGCTGAAACAATCCTAATACCCCAACATGAACATATGTCATTTTTATGATATCTATAACAATAAAGTATAGGCATTTTGCCTAACATCCGGTCTATAATTAACACTATCTACCATCTAAACCGGTGGTATTCAACCTTTTTGGTTGTGAACCCACTCTCTTCAACTTTGTACCCCCAAAGTTGTAGGCGCATGACGCAAGATAAACATATTCTATAATCTACATCTAAAATATTTAAATATCTCTCAACTCGCATATCTTTATGTCAGAGTCTCTTGCAGCTAACCTTAGATTTGGCCCTGATTATTCAGTATGTATCATGAAATTTTATTAATAAATAAAATTTAAACTTTACATATCCCCTAAGATGTCTTCACGTACCTCAGGTGTTTAATACCATTGATCTAAACCACTAACTTTATGTATGGTTTACTCTTTCAGCGGCATGGTAATGCGTGTTTGTCAGTAATATGAACTGTGTTGATATCCTTATCATATTGAGCCAGCTTGTACAAGTAGGCATACCAAAACACCATGCAGGTCTGATGCACCTCCATCTAGTGCATGATATTCTTTGCCCTATTATATATTGATTGTGTTCCTTTTTTAAAATTAATTTTACTTATGTTTGAGTATATGTTGCCTAAATGTCTGACAAGTAGAAATATTTTTGTTTAGCTCATACATACGGAATCATGATTCCATCTGCTTATACAACTGTCGCAGAAAGATGGAATTCATAAGGAAAGGGTTGGGTAAGTTTTCTTATTTTAATTTTTATATTTAAACGGCATACCGGATTTAACTCTTATAAAACTTTAAATAGTTTTAACAGGTCTTAATTTTTAGCCTAACAAAATCTCAAGTTCAACTCCTTACCTCACTCTTCATGCCTGGCTACTAAGTCAAGGGTATTGGTATTGTTACGAAAAATTCAGCATTCTAACACACTTGTGGATATTTCCGACTGTCCCGCAAAGTTAGGTAAAGTTTACATGTCGTGGGGTAAAGTCGATTTCCACAGTCACTGGTTATAATGCTGAGATCGGATGTATCCAATTAACGCAGCAAAAGGGTTAACAAATTTTTTTTACTTGATTTTTTCCCATCAACTCCAACCCCTCCACCCTATCCTGTTTTTGTCCCAAGGAATTATGGTCAGCCTACTCCTTGTAAAAAAAACAACGTTCTACATCCTCCAAAAATCCTTATATAATTTAAGGATGGCCCATAAGGAATATCTTGATGCTAATCTAAAGAACCATAAGTTAAAAAAATATCAATTCATCGCACAAATTAAATTTGGAATGTTTTTGAAGTTTAATCTAGTTAAAGCAACTTATCCATTAGATGTTTACATGTAAATATGGTTGAATTAATTATAACTACATTTTTGTTTACCGGTAATCTGTTTTTGCAAACATTTTATCTCTTAAATGTTGTGTTTAAATATTGCTTCTAGTCCAAACAACCCAAGAATTAACCACTTTATAGACATTTTTTTACAAAACCTCAATAAACATCTATTCCCAACATTGCTTTTCTTTGGGTGAATTATAAAACTTATTATTTCCAAATCAACCATTTGGCATTCACTTGACCTGTTTATTGCATGGATAGGTTACCCTACTGAGGATTTCAACCAACTTAAGCTTGAAATGGTCTCAGAATTAAACTTACTTAGGCCTAATTGTACAATCTTATTTCTTAGTTTTCTGTGCTTTAAACACTTGACACTTTATTTTATGTCTTATTGTTTTTTTAAAGAGTATGTAGTTTTTTAAAACATTGTAAATTCTTTATATTATTACACACTTCTTTCTTTTGTTTGTGTGCATTGTAATTTAAGTTAAATTTATTAATAAAGATGGGTTTTATGTCATTTAACATAAACACTGTCATACGACAATTTGTAGATTAGTTAGTGCCTAGGTGGGGTTCATTGGATAATAAAAATTAACCAGAATGTGAAATATTACTATTTTATTTATTTATTTTCATTTCTTTTGTTTTAGACCACACCAACAATAAAAAAAAGGATTCTCTACAAAAATTTATAGAAGACATAAAGCTAGCCGAAAATATTACTGGTGGGGACCCAGATATATTAGAGAGGTCAGAGTTCATTCCTGAGACACGACCTGACTATACTGCGATTTTCAACACAAATAGAAAATCTCTTTCAACAAATGAATCAGGATTAAAGTCAAGCAATTCACATCGTGGTAAAGAGTCATTAAAGCGTCATAGCATGCCTGCTTCCACGTCAAACATTGTTACACCACAATCAATCACACATTCTCGATTTCAAATTAATTCTGAACCGTACGTACATGACTCACGTGTACGTATTCAGGCAACACCAAAAAAAGTTGCTCAACCAATGAAACAATACACATGTATATTTTGCAATTTTATAAGTCCATCTATGGAGGGACTAGTTTTCCACTTCAAGAATCACACAGAAAGTAAACATACCTTGGACTACAGTTGCAAAAAGGATACTTTGATATCCGGAAAATATAAAAGGTCTAAACAAACAAAGGTAAGTTCAAGTGCTAAAGACAAGTTTGCTCGAAGGACACAGGCCTCTAAACCGTCTACCTCAAAGGAAGGAATCTCACCACCAGAAGTTAAAAGGCCAAAAAAAGAGGAAACCGCCAGGGAGGAAACCAATCTAACAAAGCCACGCAATCTAAACAATAAAAATAAATCTGAAACGACACCATTAAAGAATAAATCGGAAAATGCCGATAAAAAATTGGCAAGTAAAAATCTATTTGGCAAAAGAAAGTGGCATAAAAGTTCTAATGAGTTTGAAAATAAGTCAAACAAAAAGAAATGTGAGGTGGAGATCAGAGAGAGACTCCTTGCAGATTGGGATGTAGATGATGCTACTGAACAAGAAGAAATAAGTACTATTAAAGAGACTTCTAAACCAAGTCCTCCCAATAATACATCTGAGAGTCCTATAAAACAAAAAGCTACAGATTGTTTTGATTTTGATGATTCAGCTGGCTTCATTTTAGACAGTGATTTAGAAGAACGTGCTAGAAAGTTTGCAGAAACAAGGAGAATCCCTACAATACCCGTTCTTAACACAAATTGTAAATTTTCGCCTAAACACCGGTTAGAGAATTCCACATCAATATCTGAAGTATTGCCATCCACACAAAAGCATGTAATTCAAGAGGATAATGAGTCAAGACTAAAGGATACAGACGAACATTTTGAAGATGCGGTAAATAGCATCTTATCTGAAACAACTGTACCAACCATACCTAAAATTCCAACTACTATTTTTGCAAACGATCGTTCTTTAAATGATACTAGCAACAGTTCTAGCTCAATGGTTAGTTTTGTTGATGAAATCTCATCTCACAGTAGTGCTCCAATTCAGAACATTTGTGAAGATGATCAACCTGTAGTGAATCCTACAGTGAAAGGTAATACAATTAGTAATACTTTAGATAGTATTCAAGTCAAAACAGCGATTGATGGAATTAAAAACATGGACGAGACCAAATTTGTGGATAGACAAACACAAGATGGTCATCACTCTAACATAACTGGGCAGTGTTCAACCATTACTGATTGTGCAGTTGATGTTGATAGGGAAATTAACCATGCTCATGGGTTAAAGAATGGTGAAAATCAAAACTCTTTGAAATGTATAACAAACAATGATTTCATCGATAAAAGTGACGAAGGGGGAGGGAGCGTTAGTGAATCTGCTGAGCACATAAGAAGCAAATCTCCGTTAAAAACTTCTTTAGTCGCACAAAGAGATATATTTGGTGCCCAGGCAAAGACTGAGAAAAAACCCACCTCACAAGACGTGCTTGTCGATGCCTTAAAGAAAGATAATTATATTATTGAAACTAAAGTATTAGATGACTCATTCGAGAATCCTGATGACCAAATCCTGTCAACAGAAAGTCCAGCCAATAAAATTCATTCACACGATTCTCTTTTTGTTGAGAGTGAGGTTATTATTAATATGCCAGTAGATGTTTCAAGAAAAGATGCACTCACAGGTGATTTTGACAATATGATTAATATATGTAGGGTTTCAGAAGGTGGTGAAGAAATTAATCAAGTCGAAAATCCCGCCAACCAGGTTCAAAATAAAGAGAAGGATATTTACTCAAGAGTAAGTGGCGCACAGTCTAACATCGCTATTGAAACACTGACAGAAACATCTGATACGGTCAAAGAAGATAAAATTATGTCTACTCAAGCTCCAAGCTACTTGGATAATATTTCAAAAACCCCTTCAGAGAACACTTCATGTGTAGACATTGGTAAATCTACTAACACAAGTGACTTCTCATTGGACGAAAGCAAGTATGCTAGTCATACAGAAACATCATTTCAAAATAACTTCATAAGTAATGATAGCATTCCTAAATATCCATCGACTTCAAAAATGACTGATAAAGAATTAACTTTGGACCCTTCTACTTCATTGGAAGATTTGGAAAGTGCTGTCTTAATAGCTAATTTAACAAAACATATTACTGAAGACACTGATTCTGATACAGAAATGGTGTATTCTTCCGCAGAAAATGAAACGTTATCATGTTCTGTGATGGATAGGATGGCTACACATTCAAACAAGATTTCTATTTTAGAAGAGAAGTCATTCAGCCGAGGAAAAGCATCAACCTCTAGTGGTAGAAGTGGATGCAGTGAATTAATGGTTGGAAGTGAAGTTGAGTTAGAATATACTCCCATAAAAAACATGTCTTTAAATAGTAACACTGTTGACTTGAATAGATCGGAATCAAATCCAACCAAAAATACATCTTGTGATTTTGATGATTTGAGGGATAACGAAGTGAAAAACCATATAATTGCTGCTGGCATTAAAAATTTCCAAAAGGATGATGAAACCTTTCCTGATAATATCACATTGAGTAACCATGAAAAACAATCTAGTGTAAACTTAAAAACTGACATTTCAACCTTTAAAACTAGTAGTGAGAGTCTGAATAATGATAACGTTGTTGTAAAAATAGGTATCAAAGCAAGTGAAAAGGATGGAACAAGAGATAAAATTAGTGTTAGTGGCCTTAAGACTGAGATATATAATTTCAAGAAAGAAACGGTAAAATCACATTACAGTACAATGACGACAGAGCTGCTAGATATCGATTGCACTGACTTGAAGCAGAAACAAATAAATAAAAATGAAAAAGACGAATGTTCCATTTTGTCAAAAGAATCAGAAGTACTCTCGTGTACATATGATACAACGCTAGAAAAAGCTGATCCTAGTGTACCTCCTGTAGTTACATTGGAAATGAATGATACCAATACGGTTCTCAATAACATAACTGATCCTATTGTACCTCCAGTAACTGTAGAAGAAAAAGAGAGTACAAACATGACTATAAATAATTTATCTAATTTTATTGTACCTCCTGTGAGTACAGTGGGTAAAGAGTTTACCAACATGGTTGTAAATTATATGGTACCTTCAGTAACTGCAGCAGAAAAAAAGGGGACACCCATGATTACAAATTATATTTTACCATCTGGAACTGCTGCTGAAAAAGAAGATACGAGTATAATTTCAAATTTTATGGTACCTTCTGTAACAACAGCGGTGAACGAGAGTTCAAGCAGGATTGAAAATTATGTTGATACTTTTGATATCAACTCACTGCCTATTGATTTTCAAGACCCTTATGTGCCCGATTCTCAGAGTTTGCCAGCATTGACTACTGCAATAAATACAAGTTCAAATCAAGCAATAACCATCACTTCGAACAGTGGCAAAACTTCGGTTCTTAAACCGGTCACAACAACTTCTGGCACCACCTCTAAAAAAGTTTTAGGAGCGACTTATTTAATTGGTAAAGATGGTCAATCTAGCCCTATTAGAACTCTACCTATTAGTTCATCAAGCAAGATTTCTAAAACCATTAATATCTCATCTTCCCAGTCATTGTTACCAAAACTTCAAAAGAGAGCTTCAGGTGAAACATATGTTGTTCTCAGCCCTTCTGGTCAAGCAGCCAAGTTCAAGCCTTCCAGTAGGAACCAAAAAACAATCACCACGACTGGTTCAGCCACGCAATTGCAAGGGAATAATGTATTTCTCCATATTAAGTCTCCAACCGGTAGCAGTAAGCAAACTGTTACACCTTTAGGTATGCAACCAAAGCAATTGACTCTTGGGCATCCACAAAATATTACAGGTCTACAACGAATCATATCAAAGAAAGGCCAAGTCAATCCCATAACCCCTAAAACTATTTTTTCTGTTGGCGGCACTCCAGTCCGGCTTGTTCCAACGGGAGGAAATCAAACACTAACAATGACAAGGAAAACAGTCAAAGTTATCCCTAACAACCAAGCAGTTAGAACCAGGCCTATCATTGCAGCCACACAACCTCGAACAATAGTTCCTGCAACTCGAACTGACACTGCTGGACCTAGTCTTCAAAATATGCAGCGAATCACAGTTTCATCTGGTAATGTAGGAGGAAAAGAACCTGTTACAAAAGTTCTCCTTCATTCTCCACTCACTAAGTTGCCATCAGGTAAAATGTCAATTCCGTCAAATTTTTCTCAAAAACACTTTGGTATTGTGTCGGGCTCAGGGCAACAAAAAAACACTACCAGACGTATTTCTGGATCTTCTGGGATTTCAGGTATAATTCCGGTATCACAAGCTTTAAAGGGGAAGAGTTTGATACAGAATGTAATCGTCACTCAACGAAATATTTCTACAACTCAGGCTCCAACATCATCTGGATCACTCTATGGTCCGCAAGCATCAATCACTCCTATTCGTAAACTGCAAAGAAAAAATTTACAGCTTCAAACTGTAAAGAAACCAACAATGAAGCAAATAAATAGAACAACTATTGAGCAAATTGCTAAGTCAAATGCTATTTTAAAATTACCAACATCCACTATAGAAATATCTATGCCTGGTTTACAGCCCATGCAATCTACTATTACACTTGCACCAAGTATTCAACCAAATTTACAATCAAGTGCAAATGTCCCTTCACCTGTTATTATACCATCTTGCAGCACTTCAGTCATTGTGTCTGCTCCGAAGCCTGATGTAGTCGTTAGCACAGCTGCAAATTCACAGCTGATAGATGGACAGAGCTATGTCTTGGTGGTACCACAGTACAGTAACCAACCTACACTTCTTGCCTACGATACAAATACAGGAAGCAGTGGGGGTGCATCTGCCAGTGCTTTATATATTGATCCATCTTCTCTTGGATCATCTGGAGATCTTGGAAATATGATTCTGACGCTGGATCCTTCTTCAAGCACACCAAACAATGCAGATGCAGTTGAAGAAACAGAAATTGGGGGCTCATCTATCTTTAACGTTACAAACAGTGTACCGTCTAGCAGGTCCAATCAAGACATTCTTGCTGCAGCACTTGCCAACACAGATGTTTTCCAACCAGATGTTTCACTGCAAGACACATTGGCGGTTGTGAACAACAGTCAATCTATGCAGGGTTTGGAGTCCCCTGCTTTCTTATTGCCAACACTTCCGTCTGCATCTGTCTCAGAAACTTCCAATACTCGGGTCCCCATCATGTCTTCGTCAGAATTTCGTTCTAATAGCCAATGCTCTCCACATACGCCGGTAACTCTGCAGATGACTTCTCTTGTATCAAAGTCCTCTATACCAATGGCACCAATACACCAAAGCTCTAACAACACTTTCAAGACTCTAGTGTCAACCTCATTTTCTACCAGTTACCGCCAACCTTCAATGCCCCTGCTAACCGAGGATCTGTTTGAGCAACCGGCAGAGAATAAATTAGCTCAACCTTCAGCCAATCGACCAGTGATACAATCAGTTCAGTATGAACACGAATCAGCTTGCGGCTCATCGGGCGATACAATCTCAAATGTTGTCGGCCAAGAAGAAGGAATAATTATAAATCCAGATGCACACGACAATGTTACTTCTTATGTGGAGATATCAGACAGTGTAAGCAACAGTGCTAAAACTCGGGCAGAACACTTTGACTCTAAATTGCAGGAAGCAGAAGCGTTTCAGTCTTCAGATGACTCTGCAGATATCACCAATGAACATGTGAAAGAAAGTGCTAGTGAAGAAAGGCAATCAGTTTTTGTGTCCTACTCGCAAGAGGTGATTGGGAACCGCTCAGGGAAACTGAGCTCGGCACACTCCATGCCCGTCTTGTCCGGCGATCCGGCCAGTGGAAACAGGTAATGGAAATTATGAGTGACATGACTTATTAAACTGTTTTATACTGTATCATGAGTTGTTTTCATAATATGTGATTTATATGTAAAGGGACGTTCACTGTTGGCACAACTTTATTTTATGAATATAGAGTGGCATCTGAAACTAATATTAAACTTAATTATCACTGT
The DNA here is from genome assembly GCA_902141375.1 of Timema poppense. Lineage (NCBI taxonomy): Eukaryota > Metazoa > Arthropoda > Insecta > Phasmatodea > Timematidae > Timema > Timema poppense. The sequence continues at coordinate 116,630 of CABFOV010000612.1, read as the reverse complement.
ATTTATTTTAGTGCACATATTGAAAGATACCTACTACAATGCTCGTGCCCCAAATTTTGGTAGTGAGTCAAAACGCATTAGAAATTTATGTGTTCTGGTTAGTTATTGGACTGCTCAAAACATGCAAATACTACTGGTGGGAAATATTTGTGAAAACATTTGTATAACTTTATTCATTATTTATTCGGGTCTGAATTGGCAAACATTCTTTGACCCGATTATCATTTACTAGTGCATGGCAGATTGATCTTTGTATGCAATAAATATAAACAAGGAACATTTTATTTTTCATAGCTTGATTATATTAAAACATATTTTTGAATCGTGAGATTAAATATATGTGAAATAAACACTTTAGATGCAAAAACAAAGTTAAATCTTTTAGACTGGATGTATGGTAACCTTGTCATTGATTTTTATCTTTGTTAAGTATGTAAGTACATGATGAGTTTTATTGAAAAAAGTTGTTTCAATTGTAATTAATGTGTCCTATTAAATTAAACACTTTAACTAACAGTAATAGCCATGTGTAGAACTGTAGGGGCCAAAATATGCAGTATGGATAAGTTTCTCTGTGTTATCAAGTGAATATTGAATGCCATAATTTTATTTCTAAAATCTAAATTTTGAACCAATAGAAAAACCTATTATTTGTTTGAAATTCTCCAACTGCACTGGTGTTTGCCAAAACCTAAATAATATTGCATGGATCCAAATAAAAACTGTAAAATTTAGACTGGTTCACTTTGTTGTTTCCATAGTCATACAGTCCTAAATGACTTGTAAATGATTCACTCTCTTTAAGAAAAACCTCTCATCACTTTTTGAGATCATCATCAACCGTTTCCACTCTGCAGCTGGGTTATATATATAGCTGTTTTTGTGGTAGAAATAATCTTGTGGTTTAGCTAACACATGAACTGGTACATTTCAAAGTAAAACTGAATCAAATATATTAAATATTCTCAAAGCCAAATCGAGTTTGTTATATTTATGTTAATCAAATAATATTATACATGTGTATTTTGTGTATTTTAACTTAAAAATACATTAAATATAATTTATAACATACTTAATTGCAAACAGATTCTGGCTTAAGATGATATATAAAGCTTTCACAACATGTAGTTCATTTACTATGGGTCTGCAAGTACTTGAACTTCAAGCTTGAGACAAGCCTTAATTGAAGCCCAAGTTCATTTGCATTTTTATAGACTCGGAAAATTTTATTTTATTTTATAAGGTTATTTCTGTACTGGATTTATATCTGACAATGGATGACTCATTGTTTATTCTTCTTTCTACTTGTCTGAATGCTGTTTATGTTTCTCTCAGTGTAAAACTAATATTGCTATTGTAATTTAAACAATATTATTTTAGTTGCATTTTAAAATATAGAGTTTACTAAATTATTTTAATTAGTTTTAAATTTACTAGAGAGGCTCGCTCAAATTATAACTAAAAAACTTGACCTTGGATACCCCAAAGTTTATTTTTGATTTGAATGAAGCTAAACAAATAACCAAAATCTTAACACACCCTTAGAGTTAATACATACATTTTTTTTGTTATTATATAATACACTTTTTATATTATGTGCTTTAACTTACTTAAACAGTAGTAAATTGTAAAAAAAAAAGTTATTAAATATTTTATTGTACATTTTTACTGTCATTTTAATATCATGTTTAGTAATGTGTGCAGAAAGCTGGGGTGTTTTGAAAAAAACATAATTTTTATAGTGGTGATTTGACAAAGTTGTGCCACCAACCTCAAAGTTTCAAATTAGTTTATTACAGTGGAAACTTGTAATATTATTTAACTTTGTACTAATGTAGGCACTAATGTAGGCTTCATGTTTTAGTAAATAATTTTTGACTATATTAAATTAGGCCTTTTAATTAAAATGATAACAAATTGCCATCGACTATTAAATAAACAAGATTTTTATTTATATCCAGTGAATAGCTTTATACCTAATTCAAATTTGATTTAATCTATTTTATTTGAGAAAGAATTGTTAGTAATTTTTTTTATGTGCGAGAAAGAAAAGATATAAAAACATAAATTTTAAATTCGTACTATTTCACATTTATGAGTGTTTATTTATAAAATAAATATAAGTTTTTATGTAAATCCTTAATATATAAACAAATACATAAATTATAAAAGCTGTTTACTATATTATAACTTTAAACCTATGTACAAGTTTAAATACAACTGAAATTTGGCTCAAAATATATTAATTTATGTGGGCATCCGTGTATATTTACCACCACCTCAAAAATAGTAAGGGAAAAATTAAATAATCAATTTATATTCTTTTTAGTTTTATATGTCATTATTTTCTCTTGAAAATGACATGATTAAATATTTGAAAAATATGTTTACTCTTTGTCTTGTTTTAGTTCTCAATAATTGTCTTTATTCTCGCCTCTGTGTCATTTTGAACTCAAAATGGGGTTCTCATACATTCCTAATCAATTAACGGTATTTTATGATTCAAACATATCACTTAAGACAAATAAAAGGGAAAAAAAGGGTGTCCAGTGACCTGGGAAACAGAGAAAAATCAGGGAATTTTAAAATATACTTTGGCTTGAAACCCTGAAAAACAATTTTTTTTTTAACTTCCAAGGAATGAGTCCGCGATCAAGCTATACTGACTTAGCAGGCACCGCTGTTAGCAATGACAGTGCTAATATTTGTGAATAGAAGGTATCATGTGGTCAACACAACAAACCCTCCCACCATTAATCTAAATTTTCTAGACTGTAGCTGCTACTTATTTATTCAAGTAACTCCTCATTTGTCCTCGCAAGGCTGAGGTTGACCCGTTCCACACCCAGTGCTTCGCAAATAAATTCTAGAAGCACCAGGGATCGAACCTGGGCCTGCGGATCTGTAGCCAGGAAGTATGACCACTAGACCATAGATTTAAATTGAAAACTGGTATTAAATTAACAGTAATTTTTTTTCATTTGATGAAATTTTTAAAGTTGATATAATTTACAAAAATTATGGGTTAGTTTGTGGTGAGGTAAATAGCTTTAAATGTAAAAATTAAATGCTTTTTTCTATTTTTTTGCATTCAAGTTATGGAATTTGGAAGCTAGAAAGTAAAAAGAGGTTAGCTTAGTATCACTATAGGAAATATTGTTTTATTAAGAAAATCCCATATCTAAATTGTTATGGTCAAACATTGTAGATAAAGTGGGTTCGCTGTAAAAACTGGTATAAACACAATTGTGTCAATCACACACAAATGGTTGTCTCTTTGATGGTAGCAGAGTCGTCAATACTCTTGGTTAGGTAGATTTAAACATTTGACTGGTTGTATAAAGTCAAGAACAGTAGAATGATGAATTAGGTATGGTAGAAAAGGGTATGAAGGGGGTTTAAAAACTTGGTAAAACAAGTAATTTACTAGTTGTGCGTTAACCACCAAAATTAACTTATTCTAGAGAATTGGAACTGCAATAAGAGGAAATGAACCTGCATTAGGGTGCCGAGGGGATACAAAAACCAAGGGAATATTTAACTTGGTGAAGTTTTCAAGATAAGCTCGGTGTTTCAACATGAGGTGTTTAGTTCTGGTATTAGCAAAGGTGACAAAGCTAGATCATAATNGTTCGAACAAGTGCTACCTTTTATATACATTTTATTAAAACCTGTCACATGTGTTCTTCTCTAATTGAAATAAAAACAAAATATACACTTTGTACACTTCATTTAGCTCAAGACTTGGCACTCATTTTCACTTGATTGATTACACATGGGCCCTATATGTATAAGCTGCAGTAAAAAGCATCTTAAGGCTTTGCTAAAACAAATTGTTAAAATTTATTTAGATTATATAAAATACATATTAAAATTATTTTGGTCTCTAACTACACTCATAATTTCTGCAGTTAATGACACGTTTTTCAACTAATTATTCAGGCAACTTTTTTATTTGAATTGTGACCATTTTGGCATTCAAGGTTACCCATCAGATATTTTTACTAAACTAAATTATTCTATTAAATAGAACTAGAGATGAAAGCCACCAGGAATGATTAAGTATATTAATGTCTTAATTTGCATAATGCATGCTTATGTAATGTGTTTTCTACCAAGTTAGCCATTTTTACTGAGGTAAAACAATCATTGAGACTCGCCTGAAAGTTTTACTCCAGGAATTCAATCTGAAATATAAAACTTTTGCTGGTGTTGGGAAAAATAAGTTTCTAGTACATTTTGTCTCCCCAGAAAGGTAGCAAACTTAACTCGCGTTTTTCCATTTTCGTGTAGCATAAGATATGTACATAGTATAATCATTCTAGGTGAGACTGCTACCTTTCAGGTTAAACACAGTGTATATGCCTTGTTAAGGAGTGGCCGGATCTCATTTGTTTGCAGTATTGGTGCACTTAATTTCATTATTACTTATTTATTAGGACTGTGATCAGCAAGTAGCTAGTGTTGAATTGATGCCCATGAAATCTAATTTGTAATTTCTAAATTGATTCTAAAAGTAAGGCAAATACATTAAGACAGGGTATCATACTTAAACGCCGATATTAACCCCTTGTATGAACATCTTTATATGACCACTAACACATAAAATTGTAAATATACTGCATTTTAGTTAGTATGGTGTTGATGGCAACATGTTACCATTTTATTTATACACAAATACTAAGAAAAAGTTGAGATTGTGTAATATCAGATGTTTAAAGAAAAATGATTTTTGGTTAAATTGTGTAACTGCAAATTCTTGAAAAACGCACAATGTTGATAAAATTTTAACAAGTGAAATGCGTGTTTAGTATGATTGCATCGTCTTGTAGATCAGTGTTCCGAGAACTTGTTAAGTTCACAATACACTTAACAAGCCTAAAATGTTTGCGGTATATTGATTTGTCTTTGGTACCTGCAGTGGCAGAGGAAAATCGATTACACACCCAGTCAAACAGTTTTACGGTAAACTAGAATTAGGAAAGTATAAACTAATTTTACCTGACATAACTTCAAGTAGTCCAAGATTAAATGTTGAAGTTATTTTATGTGCCCGCTTCGTTTAACAATTATTGGAAATATTTCGTTCAATCAGTTATTTGGGTAAAACATAAAGCCTTTCGCCCACAGAGTTAACTCAACTGTGTTTGGACTCGTTTGTGATTGAATTCACAAACTGCTTGTTTTGTTTTTTATGTTTCACACACAACGCTACACAAAGACGGCAGAATTTAAACCACATAATACTATCTAGCTTGCAAGCACCTTCAGTCTTCTAGAAGATCGAATATTTATTAATATAACGTTTAGTGAGTCAAATGCAGGGAGAATTTGGTTCTTAATTATTATTCATCTCGATGTACAGTTTCCTGCCACTGGCAGGGTCTGTCTTGAACATAAGGCTCTCCATTTATTCTATCCTCCTGCCATCTTTCTTTCTCCATGCTGGCCCAATCCACTTTTCTCCTCTCCACCCTCTTAGTTCACCTGTCCCTGGGTCTTCGTCTTGGCCTCCTGCCCGCTACTTCCACTTCAAGGATCCTCCTTACAATCCTCCCCTCTTTCATCCTCTTCACATGTCCATTCCGCCTCAATCTCGCTTTCTCTATCCTTCCTTCTGGAGTTCCTCCTTCACTCACTCTTTCATTCCTCACCCTGTTCTTATCCCTTTCCTTCATCCCCCAGGTTTCAGATGGAGACTGCAATATTGGGACATAGTACACCCTGTATATCACTCCTTTGGACTTATGCAGCACATCTATATTCCACAAGAGCGCGCTTCCCTGTTTAAAGCCATTCTTCAACGCAAACCATTCCGTCCACTCCCCTCCCACTTTCACACAGCTCATGCTTCCCTTGTACATTTCTCTCACTCTCCCCACTATTCCATCACTTATTAGTAATAAAAGATGTAACCAAAGAAGATTGTGTATTCATCCATAGAGTGAAAAAAATAGAAACTGCAGGCTCTTCGTCACTGAAAAAAATAACTGTTGCAAAATGTATAGTACCATACAAAATGTCGAAAGAAAGTTATCTTGAGTAATTAAATGTTCAGTGATTGTTCATTCAAGATGATTGAGTTTGTAACTGAGGTAGCCCAGCGACTAACACATGTGTTTCCATTGACTAATCACTAACACACTGTAAACTGGTTAGCAAACAGGTCAGCGAACCAACAATGAAATACATTAGTGATGACGCGCAAGTTACTGGCTGGTAATTAAGGGTTTACTCACATCACTTTTGAGTGTTATTTGGGAAACTTTGTGGGTGAACGGTGTAATAACGTTACACCGAAGCTTTTAATTTTTGTCAGGTGTATTTAAAGTTTGAATAAGCACGAGTAAATAAGAAATTCAGACGACGCAAGACCGCAGCTTGAATCAACTTTATTTGCTTTCTTATTGAACATCTATGGGCTGTGGCCGCACGACATACCTGATTCGCCACTCGGGAACACTACTGTAGATTATGAAAAAGTAAAACACTGATTACAGAAAGTATCGCAACAATGAAGCATACCTCGCAAGCTCCTTAAAAATTTACAAAACTCTTTTTGCACAAGTATTCACAAAGTTTACACAATCTCATTTTGTATCGTAACTTTCGCCTTATCAGACACAAACACACCTTTCCTTTTTTAATGTGAAAAGAGATGCCTGTAATTTATCCGCAATAGTCTTAACTAATTGATCACTTATTTTAATCTATTAACTAAACATATTGCACTTAAGTCAAGCCACATACTTGCTCAGTCGAAATTCTAAATATGATACAATCTTGCAGAGAAATTAGTCAAGTTGCATAACTATTGTAAAAATCAAGTTGACCCTGTTGGTTATTTAAACTTTAACATGTATAGCAGGATTTTCTGGAAGACCTTTCCTCTACCATAATCCAACTATAATATACCTAGTATTTAGGTAGGGAGAAAAGGCCTTCCAGAAGAACCTTCATACCAAAATCCTACTATTCTTGTTTTTTGATCAATTAAAATGTATCCCAATTTTAATACAAACTTAATATAAATATTATTTAATGAACTTTGGTGCACATTTTTGTTTGATTTTGCACCACGAGTGTACAAGCATGTTTGCTTTAAGTGGTTTGTTTTTCCAAGAATTAAGATCTGTACGGATGTTTTTCGTTTTAGCTACATGTTAAGGACTGATTACTTTAAAAATGTGCCCAACAGAACATAGTTAAAATGTAAGCCAAGTTAATAGTTGGAAGTAGTCTTATGTTTGTTTAAATGTTTTTCCTACCTGGTATTTAATGTTTTGATAGTCCTGAGTTGGAATGATATAATTTTGAAAGGGCTTGTAAGTTATTTTGTAACCAAGAGGTTTCATGCTTTGGACAATTTACTCTTTTAATACTGTTTTGTATAACTATTTTATGTTTATTCATTTTAAGCATTGATGAAATACCTAGCTCTTCAAAGGCATTTTAGGAATAAAGTATATATACTATATTATATAATTATTTTAAGTTTATATTTTACATAAATTTTTAACTTATAATAAGAATTTATATGTTATATTGAACCATTTGGAATATGTATGTATTGTAATTATCACATTTTATACATTTAAGTTTGTGTGTTAAATAAACTAGAGGGACAAAAACATAGCATTTGAAATACCTACAATATTTTATTTAAACTAGAAAGCATTGGACATAGATGTCTTACCGTTAATATAAAAAATAAGTTTTGCAATCGCAGGTTTATTTAATAAATTCTTACTATTTCCTTTGACGATTCTCAAATTTTAAAAGTAATTGTTAAAGTTTATAAAGAGCCTTAACACCTAAAAATAGACAAAAAATAAGACTATTGCTTGTTAAACTGTGTTGAATAAATATGGCCGTTTTACTTTTTCAATTCATCTCCTCAAACTATATTATTAACTTGTGTCATTTCAAAATGTAAACTTGATTCTGTAAAAATCGAAGCATGTTTGAATTCTCTGTCATTCGAGGACTGATCAAGTTGATACAAAATAAACTTGCCTGACATGTGTGAATGTATTACTTCAATAAATTATTATTTTTTAAATTTGTTTATAATTTAAAATAAATAACAATAAACTACATTTTTTTGTCGCATTGTGTATTATAATTAAGGAGCAGATTCTTAAACACCGAACAATTTTAAAATAGATAGGTAAACACACATTAAATAGGAGATTAAGGCACTTTAGAAAGAAAAACAACAACGCACAGTAAGCATTGTAAAATTGATTTTATTAACTACAGTCATTTCACACTGCTCTTTTTTTTTCATTGTGGCTCACTACTCATTCTCGAGTTATATGCGTATGTACTAATTACGCTAATATGTTAGGATTTAGAAAGGTGGACTTAAGATGAAGTGTATCTGTATGTGTGTGGAGAGAAAGTGAAAAACCACAGTAAAAAAAAAACCTAAGTACACCAGATCGAGATCAAATCTCGATATCCCCTTCATCGGTAATCCAGTCTACTTGCGAGAGTGACGCCTTGGACCATTTGACCACGGAAGCAGGTCATATGCTTTTAATCACTTGATACTTTTCTAGATTTTCCATCATGAAACGAGCTATATTTACAGACATGGTTTTTATCGTTTGAAAAGCTGAGTTATACTTAATACAATATCAAGAGACAAAATTTCATATTTGCCCTTTCCATCGAATTTGAAGTTTTTTCCCTGCATGGCCTGTCATTTTCTCCCAAGATGTCTCCTACCACTCCCATTGTTCTCCACCCGATTTATATTTTATTGAAAGTTATTTAACAAGTGTCAATTTTTAAACCTACTCCAAACAAGTATGCTGCGACTTACAATTTCTAAGAAACTAAAGTTTCTCTCCATCAGCAGAAAATCCACACCGAATGAAAAAGAGAAAGGCCAAAGCCAAAATAGGTGCATTAAGACTTTTATTAATAAAATATGGTAAAACCGAAAAAATTTGCAATTATAGGCACTATGAAATTAACATTTTCTACTCGTAATAACATCAAATGCATATTTTTCAACTATCTCTGTGTTTTAAGATCAAGCAAAAGAAAAGGCGAATAGGGAAAATCTGGTCCCTAATGATAGTATATAACTGACAAGTGTTTTATATATATATATATATATATATATATATATATATATATATAAAAACAAAAACTAAATACCTCATGTAACTATGTTTCACTCAAACAGGTTACTGTTAAATACTGCCTCATGAGTGCAATATGCAATCACGGCTGTCTTTGCGATGACCTTTGCCCTCCCTTCTTGCCTAGTGCAGAATTGTCAGATTACCTGTGTAAAACATTGTTGTTAGGATATATATTTTTCCACTTTAATTATTTACTTCGGGCCAGAATTGACATCCTTCGGGAGCTAGGTCACCTCTTGAAACCACTGCTCTATATGAATTAAAACAAATTCCCCTGAAATGTTAAGTAAACTTTAACTATTGTGTTAAAATTTCTTACTGGCTTTTAGCACTGCGTATTATTACCTATTTGGGCTATACGCTTATGTACTAATTAAGCTAATGGTTTTTAGGGATTAGGAAACTTATATTTAGAGGAAATTTGCCCTCATTTGGGAGGGAGAGTGGAAAACCATTTTGTAAAACCACCCTTACTACACTTTACTGATTTGAACCTCTATCTCCCCATCATCGGCGATCTAGTCGACTGCGAGAGTAGCCTGTTGGAGGGTTTTGTTAAAGTCTAAACTTAGCTATGCATATGTGCATGCGTATTTTATATCTCAACAATACCATCGGGAGACCAAAGCTATTATAAAAATTCTAAGATCCATATAAACTTTGTTTTATTTATTTGTGATGTTTTTTTGCATCATAAATAAATAAAACAAAGTTTATATGGATCTGTTGAATATATCAGGCACCATCTTTTTTGCTGATTATTGATGCACTCGAATTATGAAGGACATTGCTCTTATTTTTATGTTGCACAATTTTAAATTTCAACTACTTTAATCAGTTTTTGTTATGTAAATTAATTATTTCAGAATATATACTACCTTTTCAGACTTGGTACATATTATTTGGGACTCCATCTTGCATCTAAGGACTTGCTAGCGTAAATTACATTATTTATGGCTTATTACTTTAGGCTTTCTTCTTTTGAAGATAAAGTTCATTTGGATAATGTTAAAAAAAAAGTCACAATTGTGATTTTTTTAATTAATACTCTCATATAAATGCTGTGGGTTTTTTTTTTTTTAGTCTCTTCAGGTTATCACATTACATTATTACATTAGTGGTTTTAGGGTTGAGAAATGTTATATTTATAGGAAGTGTACCACATTTGTAACTCATAATAAATATTACAAAGTATGTAAATCTAAGGATAAGTTTATTTTTTTTAAAAAAAGCTTTCACCTTTCCTTTAACAAATTTGATTGAGAGTGGTGAATAATTGGAAAATGTCCCTAGTCAGATCAAATTCAGATTGTGTATTCTTAGTACAGCAGGCTTAAAAGCATGTCGATTTTGACTAAATAGACTTAAACTTGCAATCATACTTTCATACCAGTCATACTTTTTTTTAACAAAACATAAAATAAAACCAGCCATGTTTTCACGACCTTACATAAAAGCTATTTTTGTTGAAAATAACCATCATCATCCAGCAGCGCTGCTAATAAGTGATTGGCATCAAGCTAAAGTATTTATTTTGCTGTATTATCAAAAAATAAACTGATTTCAAATTTATTATGTAAAAAAAATTTCTTTGATTAAAAACCCAAAATTTGTCTGACCAAATTACCATACCTTCTCTAAATTCAATCATAAAAATAAGAAAAATAAAAGCGTTAAAAGTTTTTTTTAACCTGTTAGAGAGAGAACCTGAACATTTATTCATTTTCTAGACCATGAGAAATGTTAAACAATCTGTTTTGAATGGGGGGGATGCAGTATATTTGATTAATTTTTATATTCATAAGCTTCTAATATATATATGTATAACTAATGACTATATGGAAATTATTTTGAGGAATTGCTATTTTGGGTGTTAAAGTAAAGTAAATTTCTTCCACAGCTGCCCCCCTTTTTTTTTATAGCTTGTTAAAAAAGTTACTTTCTTTTGCTTACTCAGCCCCATAATTTAACAAGCTTCTTACATACTAATTAGAGTATCAGACCCAATATAACTTTCGGGTTATGTATACACTGTGCACACAAATTAAACTACCTACTGATATAAGGTTCTTTCTAGGTTCAGAAGTTGCACAATCTGCAAACTGAATTTCTTGGGACAAAGAGGATATATTTCGAGTCTACTAAAG
>CABFOV010000612.1:82758-105274 GCA_902141375.1 Timema poppense | reverse complement strand
TTTTTTTTTTTTTCTAAATGGTTTCCTGCCCTTCCTCCTTTCAGATGCTTTTACACTTCTTCTAAATTCCGCCTTATTCCTACCTACAACATCAGTGTAAATATGTGGATTTATCAGGCGGGTAGTAAAATGAAACAATTGAAGTGCTTGTTCCCTAAACTAGTTGTTCATTTTTTTTAAATTTATAGGAGAGCCCAAAAAACTACCAACCAAACTTCTTTGAAATTTCAATTCAATAAGTAAATTGTTCAAAACAAACACACTTTGTCTTCGGAGTGATGTAAAACATTTAGAAATTTGAAAATGCACATAAGTTTGGTTACTACAGTTTTTTGGGCTCTTGTGTAAATAAAAAAAAAAATAGACTGGTTTTGGGAACGAGCTTTTCAATTATAGTCGAATGAAAATACTAACTATATTTAAATGTACCATACAATCTTATTTTAAAGAATGTTATTTTTCAATTATAAGAATAGCGATGATAATTTTGTTTAAGACCTATGGTTAGGATTCAATTAATTGTTGGTTCATGTACTAAATGTTTTAGTGTGTGTAATTATTCACCCTACCACCATCTGTAATTAGCAATTTAAAAATGGTTTTATATTTTGAGCTTACTTCCTAGCTTTCTAACAGAAAAAAGTCATTTATGCAAAATAATTACAAAAAACTACAACTGTTGAGGTGGAAGCATAGGTTGGTCTATAATTTGATAGTAAATTAATACTCCTGTACTATAATTTCCTATGTTGAATTTAAAGTGCTTATTTTTTTAAATAAGAAATTTGTTTCACATGACAATTTATATTGAGAATGCATTGATGAACAGAATACAAGCAAATAATTGATGACTTGGAGAAGACCATGTTCAAAATAAGTGCACGTGTTCACTCATAATTTTAATGAAATATTGAAATAAGTGTTAGAAAGTATTTGTATTGTAAGAATGTTTCTTCTAGTGTATATCTTATTCTAGTGTAAACCTAAAGTTTATTTTACTCCTCCTTGTGTAGGTTATTCATGATTTGAATATTTTCATTGCATGCACTTATCTATGTTGATCCAAGTTTATTGAACTATATTGTGTTATAAAGGGCTGCTCAAAATAACGTAGTACACAACTTGGACTTTAACACGCCAACAAAAATTATGTACAGAGCAATACATTGAACAAGGTTATAATTAATTTTGCAAGCTGAGTAAATAAAAATTGATCCGTAAAAAGTTTTTAAATTCATCCTATGAGTCAATGAACCTGTCTTGGCAATTATTAGTATTAATTTAAGCGCATACATACATGTGACTGTTGTATAGTTAATCCTGTGATCAAAGATTAAATTAACACAGATGATCTTTGGCAATTTTTTTTTTTGCCGAAGTTGGAACTTTGATGGCTCCTAAAGCAATATTTTAACAAAATTTCAAAATCCATACTAAAGATTAAGATTTATACAAACATTTACCTATTTTAAACATAAACTACCCATTTCGATGGTTGGATATTTTAAGTTATTTCACTAGCAATAGACTGAACTGCCAATGATGGGGAAGAGATTGGGGTGCAAAGTTTGTTTGTAGTTAGGGTTGTTTTTAACTCTCCTTCCTCACAAATGCAGTTACACTTTCTATAAATTCAACCTTATTCATCCCTAACTCACATAATTAGTTTATGTATTTGACCCGAACGGGTGGTGAGGCATGACTTATTAGTCATTAGAAATGTCTGAAAAGTTGGAAAAGTAATAATTGTTATATATTTTGAAGCTATCTTAGATTGTTTATCGGCCTATTCCAGTTGGAAAATATAATATATATAATCTAGATCATATGTTTAAGCAGTATAAATGAAATTACTATATTAGTCTAGCTGTATTTATTAGACAAATGATCTTAAAAGCTTTATTTTATTATTAATTTAAGCTTTAACCTTTTTTAATCAATATAATTCTTAGTTGTACTTAGACTGATCTTTTTATATTATTATTATTATTAGCACCGTGTCTTAATACCCGTTCGGGTTATACGCACTTACGCTAATATGTAATGGTAAGGTGAATGTGAGATGAAATGGAGGACTTACAGTTTAACGTGGAATCCGAACCACGGTGGAGGCCTGGCATTTCCTACATTCACAAGATGTCTTGTCAGAGGTGAAGGAAGGGTTTGGTAATCAGATAAATCTGTGCCGGGACCGAGGATTGAACCCCGGCCACCAGCATAGAAGTCTGACACCTTACCCCTAGACCGCCAGGTCACCCTTATTTTTTTGTTAACTCATAATAAATATTTTAAAGTATGTAAATCTAAGGATAAGTTTATTAAAAAAAAAAAAAGCTTTCACCTTTCCTTTGGTTTGAGTGTGGTGAATAATTGGAAAATTTCCCTAGTCAGATATGATTCATCATTCCAATTTTATTTCATCTGTGAGTGATTATTTGAAATCGAAAAGCGGTGGATGCGAGTAAAGTCTCAATCTAAGCAATCTAACAAATAAAAACCCTTGAAAGCACAAGTTTGGCCAATTTTAAGAAAATTTGATTTTCAATTAAGAATTTAAAGTTATTGGATCTATCAAAATTAAAACTTTACAACACTGGATCCATAATTTTTTGTGACCAGGGTGTCACCGTGATACCAAGGACAAAGTTAAAGTTTGCCATCTAGTTAAAGTTAATGTTGTGTGTGATTGCATTAGGCCTATATATGCATTAAATAATGTTTACTGAAGGAATATTGTGGTCAAGAAAGGTCACCAAAACGTCGCTAGTTTTTGTTTCTCCAACTCGGTAGGTAACCTGGTCAGTTTCTTGTTAAATATATTGTCAACTCTAAAAGTCTTACTTTCAAAACTGTAATATTTACTGTGGGCGGATGCAGCTGGTTTGTTTTAACAAAAAAAAATGTTTTAATGCTTAGCTCTTAATGTTACTAAGAAAAAAAAGATTGTACTCCCTTTTCGAAGTGTTTGAATGTTGTGCCAGCTTTGCAAATATGTTCTCATAGTTGCTAAAGTACAAGTTAAATTTTTTTATCAAATATATATTTTATTCAATAAATTTACTCATGTGAAGTTATTTAAGATCCCAGTTAAGTATTAATGTGAAGTTTTACTGTTTTACTCATGTTACAGTAATCATAAAAATTAAAATTGATAGTATTCATTGCATTACAAAAAGACTGCACAACATAAAATCAAATATTTAGTTTATTCCATTTTTTGGCTAGTTATTTTAAGCTTTGTGCAATGTAATTCAAACAGCACAATTATTAACCCTTGTATGTAATTTATATATTTTTTTAAACACATCAGTACACTTCCAACTAGGTATACTATACTGTTTTGAGCATTCCTATATTTTGAAATATAATTAATACTGTAATGGTAGGTACCTTGTGATTTTATAGTCAAATCAGATTTATAGCAAAAATCCTATCATGTAAGTAATGTAAGAAAAAGTGTTTCTTCAATTTAAATTATTAGACAAAATTAAATATAATTGGGTTTAAACATACTTAAAAAATGTATATATTTCTGTATTGTTTTTTGTCAAAGTTTATTATTCAGAATATACAATAAATAATCAGAAAAAAAAATCTTTGTATATTGTACTGTATTTTTATGGCACTTAAAACTGAAAAGTATGCATGTCTTCAAATATTGAATCTATTTAGATCAAATGTGGACTCCTTAAAACTATTCTGTTAGTTCACAAAGCTTGCAAAAAATATACCTTTACACCACCATAACATTTATCATTACTTTATGCTAAACAACTAAGTTATTAACTTGTGCGGTGTTTTTAGTCCTCTGTGGGTTTTTGAAAGTAAAATGGTGCTAAAATAATGTTGACATAATTAGGGGTTATAGTTTGTTTACAATAAGTACTAGGTTCATTAACAAGACACAACTTGAACTCAATGTATAAATGAGCAAAATAGTGATAAAAGATTTTGCAACCTTATTATGTGAAATAATTGACAATTAACATAGGTATACAATGAATTTTAATTTATTGATTAGGTAAACTTAAAACAAGTTATAATATTATTAAAGTTTAAAATTTTACTTTACTTCTAATTGAAGATTGAAGTTTTTATTTTTTTATTATTTAGCACCGCATCTTACTACCCATTCAGGTTATACGCTTTAAATACTAATTACGCTAATTGATTGGAAATTGGGAAGGTTGAATTAGAGGAAGTGAACCCGCATTTGCGTGGAGGGAGAGGGTAAAACCACCCTCAGTTCACCCCACCGAGATTCGAACCTCGATCTCCCCGTCCTCGGCGGTCGAGCTCAACACGACTAGCGTGTTAGCCAACTACACCACCGAGGCGGGTAAGATTGAAGTTATAAAAAAAAGTATTACTAGTGAATAGATGCACATGAATAATATATTAAACAAAACCTAAACTCCATTCATTCCGATGAGCAAGGTCCTTGAATCCGTGGTGTGAAGAGATGAGAGGTGAAGTCATTTGCCTCCTCGTTTTCGTCCACTACTACACATGGTGTCATCTGGGTGAGGAGTGAAGCTATTTCTCTAGCATAAAGGCTCGAAGATAAATAAAATAGAACAATAACTATTCTACCGTGAGGTACATTCTTATTCATTGCTTTTTATCATCATAGTACCTACTACAAATGGCAAAATAAAACTCATTCTTGTTAAATTACATAATTAGTGGATAAATATTTGCATACAAGCTTGCCAATTTAAAATCAATTTTTAATACTTGCAACATAAAAAACATCTTTTCTACCACTACACAGGGTAAATAAGTAAAGTACAGTAATAATTTATATATTTTTATTTTAACTTATAATTTTATGTCAAAGCAGATTAAGTTGGAAACGAGTATTTCATCATAAGATAATGCTGTTACACATTCTCTTTCTGAGAATGATGTGGCTTTTAGTTTCATTAAAAGAATTACATAATTTAGTATTCCTGAACTGCAGTCAATCTTAGTAGCTCATCTAAGCAAAGTTGATACAATCATTGGAAATTTGCATAAAGTAATTTAAATTTAAGTTGTATACTGGCTACAAAAATACATTTTTTCTATCACTATAGATGGTAACAAAGTGGTGTACAGTAATATTTGTATATACAAACTACTTATAAACAAACATTTACATAATGCCAGCAGCTTATAATAATAGTGCATAATATTTAGAGGGAAACTATTTTCACATCAAACTTTTTTCAATTAATTAGTCACAAATTACATTATTAATTTGGATGTTTATTAAAGGCCTTTATACTGAGTTTATGTCTTCACAAATAAGTGAATTAATTCTTGTGGTATCTCATTTGTATTTACCATCATAGCTTCAGTTACCATTTTTAAAATATTACCTCCTTTACTGAAGAAATCACCCTGAATTCGAATGAATATATGCTCTGCCAACTGTATAGCTTTCTTCTCAGAATCTTCTTTCGAAATTGTTTTTATCCACTCATTCTCACTTGTTTCTTCAGAAAACATACCTAGGTCTGGGTATTTTTACCTATATTAATGGGCTACATATCTCTCTGTCCCTCCAATGATACATTATTGTCTCCTTGTAATAAATCATCACCTACTTCAATTCCATCAATGTGCTCTTCCTTTACTAAATTATCTTCATGTTCACACTCAATTATCTTATTAATACCTTTCAGCATTTTAGTTTTTGTACATTCCTCAATTTCTTCTTTCGAATCATTTTTGTAAATGTGTTAGAAACATATTCATCATCGTTTCCATCTGTATTTTGGTCTTGTGATCACTGAAGAGAAATGTTTCCCAAGAATATACCATCTTAATCTATATCTAAAATCAAGTGGGGTTGGGTGATCGTTGATATATCCCATTCCTCTTATTTAAGAAAAATAATGTTCAAGTACATCATGATTAATTTTGTCAGTAAGTAAATATACAATGCCAAATTTGGCCTTCAAATATTGAAATAAATTTCTTATAGAATTATTTGTAACTTGGATTCCTAATTGAAAAGGCATTTCACTTCTGTGCCCTGTGACTAATACTGATATTACAAACGTGTTCATCTCTGATATAATTTGGACTTGCTCAAGACTTTCAAGTCCACTTGCAAGTTTGGTTTTGTCTAGGTTCTAAGGATATTTGGAATTTAGAATATCAAACTAGACGTTAAATGGTTTAATAGAGCTGTGTGGCAGTCTTTACTTTTTGCCTTTGGGTTTTGGAAACATCTAACTATTGTTGAGTTATTTTGAATATGATTTTAAGATCCTTTTGAGACATATCCAAAAGCTCTTGTATGCATGTCTTTCGAATCTTTCCTCCTGAAGAGGTAGTAAATCCTTGATCTATAAAGTTATTCCTGTCAACTTTCAATAGGTGGGGTGTATCTGCAAACATGAAAACTTCTCTTGAATCATCATGAGGATTGTTGAAAGAAGATTTTGTTGCGCTTATTCAGAGTTCTTTCCAGACCTGTTAGATCCTTTCGTGTCACTTGTTACATATAAAACAGGATAATTAATAGATTCTAGTTGCATGATTAATTGTCTTAGCAAGTTTGCTGTCATTAGAGTATCGAAATTATAAAAAAAAATGGCTGCCTCCACTTGCCAATAATACCCCGAGCCGTAGCAACCTGAACTGTTGAATGTGGACCTAGAACATTTTCTTTTGTTATGTCAAAGCAGAGTAAGTTGGAAACGAGTATTTCATCATAAGATAATGCTGTTACACATTCTCTTTTCTGAGAATGATGTGGCTTTTAGTTTCATTAAAAGAATTACATAATTTAGTATTCCTGAACTGCAGTCAATCTTAGTAGCCCATCTAAGCAAAGTTGAAACTGATGGTAATGGATAATTTAACTTATTTCTCGGGTATCTGTAAGCCTTAGCGCCCATACTCCTAAGAGAAATTGCTGCTGCTTTATCTTCACCCGACCAATGAAGTATTTTTTTCTTGCTTGGGATACTTCGTATTTGGCCAGTAGTAAAATAATGTGACAGAATTTCTCTAACCTTTTCATCGGCATTTTCATTAATTTGGCTTTTAACTTCCATTAATTTGTCCACTAACATTTGCTTTTCTTTTCTCAACTCTCTGTTAGACATTAAGAAATCTCCTGCTGGGGTATTCAAAAGATAATGTTTTTCTTCGAGCTCTTTTACTTTTTCAGTCATTTTCATAATAATATCTTGGGAAATTTCAATTTGTGAGCTGAAAAGGTTTGTCTTGGTTTTAGTCACATTTAATTGTTAAGCGATGTATATTCTTATATGCATTACAGATAATAAAACAAGGAAATAGTTCTGAAAATGCAATTCATATATTTCATCAAAACACCGAAAATCTCAACAAGAGAGGTAGGCCTAATCTGCCCAGTAACAGAATTCTAGTATTTGGCCATGGAAGCATCTAAGATAAAATGAACGTGTTAGAAGGTCATCAGCAATTATTATTCTAGACACTATAAATTACATAAAGCACTGTATTTTTTTAGATAAAGTGTTCTAGATTATTAAAAATAGGTTAGAACTTCCTCTCAACTCAAGATTCAACGAGTAGTACATTCTCATAGGAGCCCACTTGACTTGAATCATTAGACTCATATTGCTCAAGGTTGCGGTTGATGGGTTGGTCGGGGCTCGAATTCCAGCCGTATGTGCTTGAGGTGGTCTATATGTTCAATGTATTAATAAATATTGCAATTTAAATTAACTTAAAACAATTGTACATATTAGGTTTTATTGATGAAAGACCCTATTAGATTAAATCTTGGAAAAATAAATTATGCATTTACATTATTTATGATAAAAAAACAACATATTTATTATTTTCTCCAACTACATGATGTGAAGTAAAATAATTGTGAAGCATTCTTTTAACATACCCAACACTGGTATTTCAATTGTAGTTACTTACACATTTAATAACCATTGCTAAAAATAAATTCCTTCTTTCAAATAATGTCTGAATATTCATGAAAATGTTTTATAAAATAAGACATGCGATATACTGTATTTCAAATACCTTTTATTTAGATGCAATAGATCATCAGAAGGTGACTTGCAGTTGTTGATGGGACCAAATTCAGGTTGTGAAAATGTTCAACTTTTTTTTTTGGAAATTTTTCACTTACCTCACTTAATACTGGAAAACTAAACAAAACTCTTTTTAATGAGAGTTTTGGACTAAATATATCTTTCAGTAAAAATGAAAGTTATGCAAATTAATATAATATTAATTATAATAGCATAATAATCCGAAATCCTCTTACGGTAGTTTATAAGATGTATAAAATGTGCTGAAAAATAACTATTTAGGTGTCTTATTAATCAATTTAGATAAAAGTAAAACCCACATTGGGAGGCATGAGGTATAAATGACAAGTTAATTTGGTTTACGGTGATGGAGAGGTCAGGGTTCACATTCCAGCTGGGTGCATTGGGAGAGATTTTACTAAATAGTTTCTCATCCCTGCCCCTTTGGCATAATTATATATGTACAGCCAGAACAGTCAATGAACCATGGTGAACATATTTTAAATAGTACAATAGGACTTAACACGAATTTGTTGAAGCTGTTGCCATATTTCATGAACAAGATATTTTGTTTCTCTTTTCTTGTGTCTTTCGAAGCGTTGATTATCTTGGTTTTTGTGTTCTTTGAGTGGAAGATGTAACGATGGAACTGAATTGTCTTTCAGTTTTTGGCATATTTTTCAGGTGAATAATCTAGCATCATCTGCGCTACACTTTTCATAAAAGATTCTGGTCCGAACTGTATAGAACATATTATAGCTGGAGACAAAATATCGAAAGTTAAAATAGCTTTAAGCAAACACATTTAAATAATATTTTATAAATGAACACTTTTTTACTCACCATTCTTGATATTTATTTTGCATTTTCTTTTGCATGCTGTAACCCATTTTGCATTGACATCTTCCCTTTGTGGAAATCGGAAGTATTTAATTGAACTACCTTTTGGTTTTATGTGAATGAGTGTGGCAGCCATATACTGCACAATTTGGCACGACAAGTTTGTTTTTTGATGGAACGTGTTAAATGGCTTGACTCTTGAATCGCTTGAAGAGAAACTAAATATGGGTGAAAACTCGCATAGCTTTCAACCCAGGTGACGTCACAGTGGCTGGCAGCAATGTGGCGAGGTGGGGGTAAGCATGTGCATGGTCTCACCTCTATTCTCTTTACACCATGCTTGAATCCATGTCTCAACACTTTCAACTATTGTGTTTCTACTTGGGGGGAAGAGAGAGCCTAGCTCACTTAGGCTTTGACTTCTATAGGCTTCTCAAGCGTATAACCCGAACGAGAAGCAAGTCATGGTGCTAAGTAGTATTATTTAATTATTGTATTATTCTCTCTAAACTTGGTAATTTCAGCCTTTCTCAATCATATGTAAATTGGTTCAGCAGTTTGCATAAAAGACAATTTACTATTAAAATTAATTCACACACCTCAAATACACTTTTAGCCCCCTGAGACATACCACATGGTTCTAGTTTAGGTCATTTACTCTTTGCTTATGATGTAAAATTATTAAAAAATATCAAGTCTATTGCAGATTGTATAGTTACAAAATTATGTAAATAGTATTCTACAATGGTCTTTTGAAAATGGAATGTCTATTAATAAATCTAAGACCAAATCTATATCGTTCACTAAGAAAACTAATCCTTTCTTTTTTACTTATAAATTGGGCAGTGAAAACATAGTTTGCACCCTTTATGTTAATGATCTTGGTGTTCTCCTGGATAAAAAACTTTTTTTCCACTATTATGTTGACCATGTAATTTCCCAGTCATTGAAATTACTTGGACTTATTAAATTTATTAAGTCATCATTTAAATGAGTTGACTTTTTTATCTCTGTACTATGCCCTGGTTAGATCTAAGTTAGAATATGCTACTGTTGCTTGGAATTCCATCACCTTAACTGACTCTCTTAGGTTGGAAAACGTTCAAAGAAAATTTGTCGTTGTGTGCAATGATAAATACTTTAGTAACCGGATTTATTATGATTATGACAGAATTCGAAACCTCTTAGGGCTCCAAACTCTCTTCTCGCGTACTTTATTGTGATGCCCTTCTTGTTTTTAATATTTTCAATAGCAAAATTTATTGCAAATTTTCGCTTGATCATGTAGGCATTCATATCCCTTCTTGGGCTTCTCGTAATCCAATTATTTTTTTTCTCAATAGCTCTTATAAGGTAATCCCTTTAGGTCGTTGTGTCCATAGTGCCAAATTCTAGATTTGTCGAATTCGACTTCTATCATAAAATAAAAGCTAAACTCGGAAAGAGTTATTTAAGGATGTCTCATATCAATAATTTATCATGTTGAGGTCCTGCCTAAATATTTAAATTTACAATATTCTGATTTATTTTTTGCATACTGTTACTGCTTTTAGCCACGCTTTAGTTATTTACTATTGCTATTTTTTATTATCATTATTTATTACTTTTTCTTTTGTAACCATTCATCATTATATAACATTATTTAGCCATTTTTGTTTTATCTTATTTTCTCGTGCAAATATATATATTTGTATGGTACTTGTGTACTTTCAGTGCTGGCCTGTTATAGATCTTACGACTGTTGGCCAGCACTATAATAAAGGAAATTGAAAATTGAAATAATATTAATTATTATTCTTTCAATTTCCAATTTCCTTTATTATGGGCTTCTCCAATTATTTCTTGTTTAGCCACTCGGCATCTTCAATGTTGCTCGAAGCTGTCCAAAGTCCAAGCAGCTTGCAATGCGCCCTCCTTCAATTTTGCCCGTCTTACTCTGTCTTATGTAAGCATTGTTCTGGCCCCCTAACCCCCTTGTCGGCAAAAATAAGCAAAGCTCAAACTCCCTCCTTCTCTAAGGTGCTTACATAATACTTGAAACACCCTCTAAGCTAATAAAATATAAAAAGAGGCAGAAATGCCAACTTATGAGGCTCATCATAAACAGACATCAAATGTAATTCACAGCCATTAGGGTCAAGTGACAAAAATATAAAATCATAGACCTAATTTTTTGGACTACCTCCAACAGGCTAAAAGATTAATGTATTATGATTTTTGGACATTTAGGTGTGTTGGTTATGAATTTTTTACTTTAACATTTAGTTGTGTTGTTCTCCTTCCCATCAACAGCAAAGAGAAAATGACAAATAGAAGTATAGCTGATGTATGGTGCAACCTTGGACAAGTTGGGACAGGCATCGCCTAGTAGCCAGGGTGAGGAGGGATAGCTCCAATTCAGTGTCTTTCTGAGCTTCCTGCTTTTACACCACAAGTGAAGGTCATAATGAGAGCACAATAATTACAACCAAGGACTTTATTAAAAAAAAGACAAAAACTACAGTACGGGAAAAGACGAGCAAATATTACATAAAGCTGTTGTGGAAGAACATGGATCACGTCTTATTGAGCAGTCAGGATTAAAATACTTGGGACATTCTTCTAGCACTAGGAAGGATAGCAGTGTCATTTTATAATAACTGATCCTTAGACATCACTACTGTAAGAAGTGATGGAACTGTCACAACACTGATGCTACTAATGATGTCATCTCTATACTAGAAAAAAAATAGGAAAGCTACAATGGACGATTTGTCCATTTTATGGAAATGAACTGCCCTTATATCACGTCATTTGTTTACTGTATGAAAATAAGGATCAAATGAGTTTGGTGGTGAAATATGCAAGAAACTTGAGGATGTTAGAGAACTCCCAGTTGCACCAATTGAAACTTATTATTAGCACTGCGTCTTACTACCCGTTCGGGTTATACGCACTTACGCTAATGTGAAATGGTAGGGTGATTGTGAGATGAAATGGAGAACCTACAGTTTAACGTGGAATCCGAACCACGGTGGAGGCCTGGCATTCCCCACATTCACAAAATGTCTTGTCAGAGGTGAAGGAGGGGTTTGGTAATCAAATAAATCTGTGCCAGGACCGAGGATCGAACCCCGGCCGCCAGCACAGAAGTCTGACACCTTACCCCTAGACTGCCAGGTCACCAATTTAAACTTACCTACCGCCTTTGGAAATTAGGGATGACCAGGAAAACTTACACATTCAAGGTTGTTGACAATAGTAAATTGCATACTTTATATGTAGGTGCAGAAAATCTTTGTAAACTGGCAGAATACATTCTTAAAGTATATGGACCAGTTTGGTTCCACATAAACTGACACCATCGTGTATTAATAGTTCAAAGACCTTATGGAGACTTATAGTTCTGAAAACCTTCTGCTGTTCTTGATAACTGATGAACACAAACATGTTATGCTGTGGTTTTCTATGAACGGTTGGTTGCCACGACCGGCAATCGCAGCCGGCTGCTATGCTTTGAGTGGGGGTGTTTTCCTAGCGAGTGCTGTCATGTTGTGAGACTTCTGGCGGATGTCAGGACTCTTCCTTGGACCAGTAAAGTGTTTGTTGGCGGTTTGAGTAAAAGGCGGCTTTTTATTTATTGATTTTATTTGAGTAGTAGAAATAACTTGTAAAACTTTAAGAGGTAGTTTCTCAAAAGCTGCTTTTAGTTTTGCATTTGTGCTTGTTTGTTTGACACTTGTGGCTTATCTTATGAACACAAATTTTTTTAAAAAAGTTTTTTTTTACTCAAGCGAAAAAATCAACTAAATATGTCACTTGTAAAAATGTGATTTCTTACTAGCAATTTAAAAAAGCCCTCTTTTACTCAGGATGTGTATAAATTATTTATGTCAGCTCTTGGAATTAACAACTGGATTAATAACTAATGTATTCATCTTCAAGGAGAAGAGCTCTTTTTAGTGCTTTCGACATGACACTAGTTAGTTGACTGAACAAAGGGGCTGTAGCGGTTGTCTACCCAGGAACATACGTTCCAATCTACCCATCCTCTTTGTTGGTTCAGATACATCGATGATATCTTTATTATATGGGCCAGTACCACTCAGCAACTCTAGTCCTTCCTGGCAGACCTCAACAAATTTTTACCGCAAAGATTTACCTGGAAAATATCCACATCCAGCATTACTTTTCTGGATGTAGATCACGCTCCATCAGGGACACCTGAAAACAACTGTGCACACCAAGGAAACCAACCAGCAACAATACCTTCATTATGACAGCTGTAATCCGATGAGCACGAAGAGATCACTCCCACATAGCCGCGCCACTAGAGCCAAAAAATAATTTTCTCCGACCAGAATGATACAATAAAAAAAAAAACTGCAACATGCTTTTATGAACAGAGGCTGCCCCAAAGCACTGGTGTGTAGTCAAATAGCGGGCCCACATCTACAGGAACAAACAACATCCCTCTGGGTGACCTGGTGGTCTAGGGGTAAGGTGTCGGACTTCTGTGCTGGCGGCCGGGGTTCAATCCTTGGTCCCGGCAAGATTTATCTGATTACCAAACGCTCCCTTCACCTCTGACAAGATATCTTGTGAATGTGAGGAATGCCAGGTCTCCACCGTGGTTCGGATTCCACGTTAAACTGTAGGTCCTCCATTTCATCTCACAATCACCCTACCATTACGCATTAGCGTAAGTGCTTATAACCCGAACGGGTAGTAAGACGCGGTGCTAATAATAATATCCCTCTGGACAACACATACCATCGTTGACTCCACAAACTCGATACTCTTTTGAAAACAAGTTTCTTGTACTGCAATCCTCCATCACTACACAGAATATCTTCAAGGAGCCTCCAAAAGTAACCTATAAACAACTAGTCAATCTGTGCAACTTATAAAACCCAAACTGCCAGACTCCACTATTCAACCCGAACCCAAACAAATATCAGGTTCGTTTCAAAGTGCTGTCATCTATAAAGTGATATCATAACTGAAAAAGCAGTCAGCTGTGAACAGTCAGCCTTGAAATTCAACCAAGAGCATCAGTCTACTCTCTTGGCCCGATGAAGCCGTCTGTGACAGTGAAAGCTTGTCCTTAAAAATGTGTATGTGTTTGTTAGTGTTTTATCTCATTTTTATTCCAGTATCACTAAGACAAGTGTGCTGGCTATCCCTCCTAATTTGAATCATGATTTAGCCTAGTGCTCCATTCCAAATAACAATTACATGAACAAGCATATCGATTGGTTGTATATTTATTAATGGCTAATGTAATGTTTGACACACAATAACTTTTCATGAAAGAGAAGTTAAGCATGGCACAATTTCCATTATTTTAATTATAAAATAAATAATAGCTTAATGGCTTGGAAATTTGTTTTGAGATATTTTCACATTACATTAATTATAGGATTGTTGAATTATGATCCTATAGTTAAGGGAAAAGTTGGCATCAAGAAACCAACATAACAATGTGATTTTTTTCTCTTTTTATTTGATAATCTTTTTAAATAGAGATTTAAAAAAAAGTCACTGCACTCATCAATAAATCATGATTTTAAATTAAAAGCCCAAATTTGGGCCAAGATAAATTAATGTAAGTGGTGTTTAGCTAAGGAACTCAAAAACCTTACCTATGCTTAATCAAATGTGGTTACATACTTTATTCAATAGAGCAAGTAACTTTATTAATTTAAAACACAACTTAGATTATGACAGAATGTAATAAAAACTACATACATCTTAAATAAAACTCATTTTCATTTATTTAGGGCAATTTTGTTAAAGGTGTATATGATCAAAAATCACTGACACCTTAATAGATCGTGTTATTTATATGAAACAAATGGGATAGTGCATTTAATTATTTTTTTTCATGTGATTACAATATTAAAGCCTGAAACATGCCATGCACAAAAAGAGTATAACCATCGATGATTACTGACAAACTTTCCTCTGGCGTTTATAATAATTCCTTTACAAGTCACTAAACAAATCCATTACAGAGAATGTCATTCAAAGCCAACACTGAAATAGTCACTTTCATATTTTATGAAACACAAAACTCAATCACATCCATAATCAACTTCTTCCTGGAAATTGTTTATTCAATACAAAACATTCTGTACACTACTATGCTTAACATACAAGATTTAAAACCCATATAAAATAACGAATAGTTTATTAACAGAAAAACAAAAATTGAATAGCTGCAATGAGCAAAGCATAAAATTTTCATCTAAATATCCTCAATTTAAAATATATGAAAAAAAGAAATATTTCAATTAAGGAAAAAATGGGATGAAAATTAGAATGTTAGGACACTTCCAAGCGATTCATGGAAGGCAATAGCATTTAAATGTTTATTTTTAATTTTTACAATGCCCATACAAAAAAACAACACAAAACACATTGTATGTATGTTTAAAGTATTAAGTTTATTAACCTCTTGTTCGTTACCTTAAAATCACAACGGTTCAGCGTATCATGGTGCACTATTCACAGATTCAATCATCACAACAACAACAAAAAAGTATCTTATTCGCTCGGCTTCAGTTTGGAAGCTTTAGATAACGGTATCAGTGAGTTCATCCAACATGAATAGCTAGCTTGAGAACCAGCGTTCTTGTTAGCCGCGCACTTGGAGTGTGTGTTTTTGTGTGATCAAGAGCAACGCAGCTCTATCTCAAATCAGTCTCGTAATATAAACACCAGGAAACTTCTCCTATTAACGCTAGAAGCTCCAGATGAAACAAAATAATGGCAGACATCTAGCCATCTTCTTTGGGAGGGGTGAACCAGCCTAAATGAATTTAAGAAAGTTAAATTACTTTTAATCAATAGAATTAGGGGTGTGCGAGGAGTCAAGTGTTATTATTAGATGATCGAAATTGACGATTTTTATAAAATTCGAAAAATTTTTAGTCATACTTTTTTATCCTTTTCTTAAAAATATTCAATTTTAAGATATAATTTCTAAAATGAGCCACTGAAGATTTTATTTTGTCTAACTAAACAAAATAGTACAATTATTTAAAATTTATTTAAAAATTTGCAGTTGTGTGATTGTAATTTTTTTCATAAGAAAAATTTAGTTCTAAAAATATTATGTTTTTACTTATTTATGGTTTATGAATGGATTTATTAAAGAAATTAAACTTGAAATATTTCTCTATATTACTCGAACTTGGAAAAAACTAGTTTTCACTCAAACTTGACCAAATGAAAAAATTCCAGTCGCACACCCCTAGATAAAACACACATGAACAAATCATAAAAAAGAATTATTTTTTCAGCATCTAGCACAACTTTATGACACAATATTAGTATTACTATACCGTGAACAAAAGCACCTAAGTGTTATATCTTTTAAGTGCCTTCCAACCACCTTTTTAAATTTGTTGATTCGAATCCCACCCCTTGTGATGTAAAAGGTGAAATAATATAAGTACAGTCCCAGATGGTAAAAATAACTGTTTGGATGTTTATTTTTTGTGGAAGTGGTTCACTTAAAAAAAAGCTTCTTAAACAAGAGCTTCTGAATGTGGCATGCTCTTCTGAAATCAAAATGGTGAACCATATGGTGATAATACCCTTCTCCAAACCTGAAATAAGGTTCTCCTGGAATGTAGTTCATATAAAAACAGTGGACACAACTTATTTGAATTCCAATGAATCTAATGCACAAAGATTTGTTTTATTTTTCTTCTAAAATCAAAATATTTGTCTTAATCAGTTAAAATATGTATTTGTTTTTCAAAATATAATTTCTACCAAAAACAATCACAAACTTAATCACTGAATTGACCTGAAAATAAGCGGCACCCAAATTTATTCCGCACCCTAAAATTACGATCACTTTGAAAGGAAAAAATATATATATTTATGTCTTAAAATAAATCCTTTTATCTTTCCTAATGTTCTGATTATCTACAAGTCTTAATACTAATATTTTACATTATTAGCTGTAACTAAGTTTTAATCATTGCTGAGAGCTACTTTTTAAACCATGATCTACAATGTGTTATTATTTATTAAAACATAAATTTGAATCCAACTTCAAAAGTTAGTTAAGTAGACTATTAAAAGGCTTTGTCTTTTATTAAGACCTAGGTCCTAGATACAATTATTTTTTCATGGTTATTTTCGTAATATAAAATAGGTGAAATTTAAAAGTAATATTTTTGTAGCAAAATAAATAAAGGTGTTTATTCAAGTAACTAACAGACTGCAACAAAAGTAGGAAAAGTAGTTGTGGTAGCTATAGTAAGGTTTGACTATTTCATTTTGTCAGTCATTTTAGCTTGAAGTGAAATTTTTCGAATAAGATTCAAGATTTGTGTATCTTTTCTAAACTTGTTGAAGCAGTAATAAGATAGAAATAAAGGTTGGAAAGTAATGGAGGAAGGCTCAAGTGGAAAGAGGAGTTGTATTGAGAGTGAAAAGCATGTATGAGGATAACAGGAGTTGTATAAGACGAAGAGCGAAAGGACGGAGTGGTTCCAAATAAAAATGTGGAGTGAAGCAGGGGAGCGCCCTTTCTCCATTACTATTTGTAACGCAAATGGTGATGAACAAAATGGCAGGGAAACTCAGGGAGGAAAGAAAGAAAGCCATGAGGATTGCTGATGATGTGATGATATGAGGGAAGAAGAAGTACTGGAGCAACTATAAGAACGGAATGAAGAAGTGAAAGTGTGTGGAGTGAAATTTAGGATGGCAAAGTGTGAAGTGATGGTAATAACAAGGAAGGGGTAAGACCTAATAAAGCTATAAGATCGGATGGAGTAGATCTGAGAAAAGTACATAACATAAAAATATCTTTGAAGCATGATTGAGGAGAAAGGTGGAATTAGAAAAGATTTAATGAGATAAAGACAGCAGGTAGAGTTGTTCTACAGGTTAGTAAGACACCAGCTATGGGGAAGAAAAGTGCCCTTGAAGTTTAAGGAAGTGTTGTACGTACTTTGTACCCATTGTCACACATACAGCAGAAACATGGACAATGAATGTAAGAGAGACTAGGAAAGTGGAAGCCATGGGAATGAAGTTTGTGAGGAGCATGTTAGCTGTCACGAAGACGAACAAGATTAGGAATGACGTTATCTGGGAAAGAGTGGATGTACAGGGAGTATATGAGATGGTATGGACATGTAATGAGGATGGAAAAAAAGAGGCTGCTAAAGAAAATGTTGAAAATAAGTATGTAGGAAAAAGACTGCAAGGGAGGCCAAGAAAGAGATGGAAGTTACATATAACAAAACTTGTTAGATAGGAGAAGAATGATAGAAATTAAAGGTGGAAGAATAGCGGAAAGAGAGAAAGATGGGGACATTTTACTAAACTGACCTGACCACAGGCTGGAAACAATTGATGTTGTTGAAGCAGTAAAGAGCACCACCATCTGTTGTGAAGATTATATACTATTTGGATGTATATCTATATAACTAAAGGTGTCCTCAACGTTACACCATTTGTTATGTATTTTTTAAAGGTGTGATTATAAGCCACACTAGGGTTTTATAAAGTATGTTTTTAAGAAAAAAGTGTGAACTATTTTCAGGTCAACATGTTATTGGATCTCTTTAAGGAAAAACTCTTTTCGATTTTTGAGGTATTTTGCTTTACATATTTGGAAGGCCTTTCCTGTACCTTCTTTCAAATATGTACAGCAAACTTAACTACCAGAAACGGTAAGTAAATTTAACTGCTTTCATATACACTTTAATAAGATGATTTGTTTGGATTACAAAAGATTCTTAATATATTTTATAGTTTAAATTAGGAGTGATAGCCAGCACACTTACCTTGCTGATAATGGAGTAGAAATTGTTTAGATAGACCACTAAAAAAATATACAAACACATTTGTGTCTTGTGACAGTGAAAGCTTGTCCTTAATAATGTGGTTTTTTTAGTGTTCTATCGAAACACTTTCTACTCCAGTATCACCAAGGTAAGTTTGCTGGCGAACCCTCCTAATTTAAACCATGATTTAGTTTAGTGCTCTATTCGAAATAACCTTAATGACATACTTTTTAGTAGTTTATTTGGGAAAAATTATTCCATATGTGATAAACACAATAAATGAGATAAATGATAACTCTCATATAATAAGCTTAATCTTAGGGGTGTTTGAGAACAGTTTTTTTTCAATTCGAGATGAGAATATAAAAAAATATTGAGAACAAGATGAGAAAACATCCTTTGAAAGTAAACAAAAATGTTTATTAAAGTAAATATATAATTTATAGTTTCTTTTTTGACATTTGAGCTGGCACTTGCTTTAGATTAGCTTATACTGTATATAGTTCATTCAAACACTTTAGATATAACTCATACACATTTTAAATGCAATTAATAAAAGAGTGATAGTTAATTACAATGAACACCATTTATAATTTAATTTTATAGCAACAGCTTATATTGTCAAAAATTGATCTTGAAAAATCATATTTATAGCCAAAACATTTCTTAACGAAGGCTGTATTGGTTATTACGGTATTATTATTGGAAATAATAAATTCCTGATTTGTCTATTTCTCAAATTTTTGAGATTATTTTTTTGTTGAATTTTCGGATCTCACACGCCCCTATTTAATCTTATATGATTGTGGCTTCATTTACCACAAGACTTACCATTCTTTTCGTGAATCTGGACAAGCGATTTGAAGGACTGTTGTGCTCTTGCAAGACTATATTGACCCTGCAATCATGTTCAAACAGTCAGTTTCATTTCACGATCTATCGTTAAATTACAGATCTTAAGTTTCAGTCTGCACACTGCATCATTCACTAAGCCTTGAACAAATTTGTAATAAATTGTCCTTAAGTTTTGTTAGTGCTTTTTAGTTATCTTTCCAAACCATTTATACCGGAGTATCACTCAGGTAAGTGTGTTAGCTAAACCTTATAATTATAGACATGTAAAAGGTGAGGTTATTTTTAGGGGAAAAGTGGTGTTATATTTCCCAAAAAGCGATATTATTATAAGCTACAAGCAATATTGTTTATGTAAATATGAGTCAAACTAGTTAACTAATTAACATGAATAATTAATTTTTTTTTAAAAACTAGAATAAAACTGGCTACATAATCGACTATCAATTTAGGTTAAGACCAAACAATAACACTGAAACATATCATAGAAGACTAAACTACTATCAAATATGGAGAAGAGAATAAAAATTATTAAGATATAATTTTTCCAAACATGACCGCAATTAGCAAGGTCCATATATATTATTATCCTTATTTGGACCTAGCAGGGGATCTTTTAAAGGCTGAAAACAAAGAATCGATCTATCGAACTTTAAGTATTGTAATGTGTAAAAGTATAACTCAATAAGCAAAACGTCTTTTCGCTTTATGAGGTAATTGTATTATATTTGGAAGAAGGTATAGGAAAGGTGGATAGAAACATATAAAAGGGAGACAAACACAATATGGCCTTTACAATGAAAAGAAGAACACAGTTCACACTTTACACTGCTGCCAATGGACAAAGAGGTAATGGTTGCCTCTTAAAGAAAATTGATCGTCACCGCCCAATCCCCCGACCTAGGTTTAATTCTACCGGAACTTATCAGGGAGGAGTGTGAAACGCAAAACGCAACATCCTAACTTCTTTTCATTGTAAAGGCCATATTGTGTTTGTCCCCCTTTTGTATGTTTCTATCCACCTTTCCTATGCCTTCTTCCAAATATAATACAATGTGTAAAAGTAGCAAATTGGGATTTTTAATGTTAATCCCCCCCACCCCCCAAGAGCCTAAATATTCTAAAAACATTCATTTTACCTGTGATACATTTTATACCTATAAAATAACCAAGAACTGATACTATCCATGTGAACCGTAGCCCTTGCATAGTGCTATCACCAGTGTTACCGCATTGAAAATTATATTGCATGACGTGGTATTTGCTGAATTACAAATAAATTGTGTTTATATAGAAAAAAAGCTTAAATTTGTTTTATTCGTGTGAAAACAGTAGAATTCATGTAAAAATTCGCATTATCGCAAATGTGAATTTTGCATGTCCCTACTTATAGTTTAGACTATGATTTATTCTAGTGCTCCATTCCAAATAACGGAAATATTTTATTATAAAGTTAATGACTACCATAATAAAGACATATAAAACTAATATAGGGTAACTAACCAAAACACATAGACATAAATTTGGAAAATATAATCCTTCATTCTTTTGTACTAAACTTAAGGGCTATGAGTATTTGAATTTTAAGTAGGGAGTGAATCC
Organism: Timema poppense; assembly: GCA_902141375.1. Taxonomy (NCBI): domain Eukaryota; kingdom Metazoa; phylum Arthropoda; class Insecta; order Phasmatodea; family Timematidae; genus Timema; species Timema poppense. Next base: position 84,150 of record CABFOV010000612.1, on the reverse strand, counting down.
TTAGAATCATTAAGGATGCTCAAGATTCAAGGATTCGAGAAAATTTCCGATTGTTTCAAATCCTTAAAAATCAACTTTTAAAATGAAATTTGCTATAAAGCTGTAATACTGCTTATTGGTGGTTCAGACCAATTATAAGATAAACTTAACCAGGCGTCAGACCAGTAATTTAACACTTAGCTGAATGGATTATAAGAAAGAATGTTAACATTTAGGTAATATTTTATATTTACTACTGTTCTATTAAATTTATATTTTCACTTATATTTATAAAAAAAATTCCAAGATTCTGATTCTGAATTGAGATATAAATTGGAGATTCAAATTCATAAAATAGTGGATTGGATCGATAAGTTTCAGTTTGTGCCTGTTTCTTTCTTTGCTATATTGTCGTATGATGACACAAAAGAAACCCTTAGAACCATGTTTTAATAAAGTTTATTTGTTTCTATCAGAGCCTAACTTAACTAACCTGATGAAGATGCTATAATAGCATCGAAATATTGAAGTGTGTAAATATGTGTTAGTGTTTTTACTTTTATTTGTGCTCTACCATTTTCCTAATATTGTATCATTTTATTTATTACTAAATGTTTTTGCTCCATGCACTTTTCATACATATTAACTAACCTTTAGAGTTGGCTTCCTTCCCTATCACCCACATTACTTTACAAAATGTCTCCCGCTGTTTTCATATATTTAATAAAGTTTTGATAGTGTAACTTTTTTTTTTGTCTGCCCTTGAAATGTGACATTTTCCAACTATAGAAAGTAGAAAAAGAAGTCACCTTTGGGCATTAATTCTACTCACATTTTTTCCGCTATCCATATGTGGTCCTTCATCACTCAATTTTGGCTCATAAGTTTGTTTATTTAACAATTTCCGTGTATTAAATCATTAAAACATTTTAAACATAGTTCTAGTATTAGCATTAAGAGAAATCAAAGGGAATGTAATACCTGCGTGCAAACCTTGGCAGCACCAAACTGTATGCGCGCCTTGCCCTTAACGAGCGTTGGCCGATATCTGCATGATGACCGCCTCTACAGTATATGCTGAACTCCAGCCCTGTTTGGTCAGAAGCTCCATGCATATTGCTCCTCCCACCAGCACGTAGCCCCCGGAGATGATCGGATGAACCACACGCACAAAAGGAGGTTCAAACGGATATGTTTCCTAAAATTTACAAGTTCAAATTTTGTTTCATCAATAAACTAGATGGTGATCTGGCGGTCTAGGTGTAAGGTGTCAGACTTCTGTGCTGGCGGCCGGGGTTCAATCCCAAGTCCCGGCACAGATTTATCTGATTACCAAACCCTTCCTTCACCTCTGACAAGACATCTTGTGAATGTGGGGAATGCCAGGCCTCCACTGTGGTTCGGATTCCACGT
>CABFOV010000612.1:65530-81854 GCA_902141375.1 Timema poppense | reverse complement strand
ATATTATTATATTATTATATTATTATTATTATTATTATTATTATTATTATTATTATTATTATTATTATTATTAGCACCGCGTCTTACTACCCGTTCGGGTTACACGCACTTACACTAAAGTGTAATGGTAGGGTGATTGTGTGATGAAATGGAGGACCTACAGTTTAACGTGGAATCCGAACCACGGCGGAGGCTTGTTATTACCCACATTCACAAGATGTCTTGTCCGAGGTGAAGGAAGGGTTTGGTAATCAGATAAATCTGTGCCGGGACCGAGAATTGAACCCCGGCCGCCAGCAGAGAAGTCTGACACCTTACCCCTAGACCGCCAGGTCACTGTGAGGGTTTATCCTTTCATCGTTATGAAATAACTAACAGCAGGAGACTGGATGTTGTACCTGTGCTAGTATAACGTTAGATTGTAAGGCATATTATGTTACGACAATAGTGGAAAATATATGGCTTGAATAAAAAACCGACTCAGGCCGCATATTGGAAATGGTAATATATATATGTGGAAAGAAAATCTTGAATTTGAATTTTAGAAAACATGATAAGCATAAAGTGTTACATTTACTGTTTTAGTTTATTTTTTTCCCCTGGAATTTTTATCTTGTTCACATTTTTAATTAAAATGCTATATAAAAAAGAAATCATAAATGTCAACATTTTTTATATTCTTGCAGTTATATTTATAAGATTTACCTTTTTTTCACTAATCATCACCATCATCATCATCATCATCATCATCATGAACAGTTTAGAGCCATTGGTTGCATCTCTTTGGAACACAAGCCTTTCCAACATTTGTTTTCTCCCTACCCCCTTTTCTTCACCCCTCTCCCCTTTATACTCCCATTAGCCACTTGTCCCTTGGCCTTCCTCATGGCTTTCTCATTATTAATATGACGTGTTTAGATAACACCATTTTCCTATTTTATTTCTTGCTAAAAAATAAATAATTCCAACCAACTTATTTATATACTCAACGAAATAATGCTTGTTATAACAAGTGTTAAATATTTCCTCTTTTGTTTTCACCAGTAACTTTATCATTTAGGTTTCTGCAAAAACAAACATTTTCATTCCGGGTCAATCTTTAGTAAGCTTCTCAGAAAGCAAAAAAGTATCGAGTTGAGTTTAAATTCTATAAATATATCATTAACTTTGCAAATAGGAATAAAATAACTAATGCTAACTACAAAGTTCACAAAAAAACATCTGGACAAGTGGGGAGAAGAGTAAACAATGAGTCAGTTATCTCCAGACACAATACAATAGAGGAATAGCATTATGTTTTGTTTACACCCAATATTGTTTCCGGCCTGTGACAGTTTTTTATCCAACCCATATATTTTCCACTACCAGCTTGATAGGCCTGTCGTAGCTTCATGTCTCTAACTTTTAAGACTAGGACAGGCCCGACATCCAGTTCCCTACTGTTAATTCATCACTGGAAAAGGGTAAAAACCCATATCTCACTAATGATAGGTTTTTAGGCTATGCCAGGAATCGAACCTGGGACCCTTTGCTCGGTAAATAGACCCTCTACCGACCGAGCTAAGGTGTAGGATTCCAAATTCAAGATTCATTTGTTATAATGACGATTCGGATCTAGGAAAAAAAAAAGTAGAATCTATTTATTTTTTAATTAGAAGTCTCTGTCCAAAACATGTGCACCTCGAAGTCAGCATTTTAAAATTTGGATTATCTATTTTTTGATTAAAAACTGTGTTTGAAGAAATAAAATGAGTTTTTTTTCTGTCTGTTTGAAGCAAAGAAAAAGCATATCCAGAGGTAACCACACAATCCATAGCATGGTTACCCAGGGCAACACCAGGTATTTCCACTAATTGAAGATAAACGTGTATTTACCTTGAATGTCATGTTGAGTAGGATACTGTCTTTGCCTTCCTTTTCTTTGAGCAATACAAGGTCATTGTGTAAGGGCGAGTCTGGATCAACACTCATCAGTCGGATGTTCCATTCGTATAAACTATCATTTACAAGGTCTATATTATACATGCCTGCAAAAAAATATATATTTTGTAAGAAATGACAGCTGTGGAAAAATTACCGGCTTTTGCGGCCGTAATGTCCAAGACAGATGCGTAAAACTTGTTTGATAATAAGAGACATCTAAAATTGAAATTAATGAGTCAATAAACAACCGCCCCTCCTCTTTCCTCCTTTCCGAGTAATAGAACAAAGGACAATGTTGACTTTGACCCAGCTTAAAACTAGTGAATCATTACTACCTGACTTTGCATTTGAACAGTTCAAAAGATAAGTAAAAAAATCACCAAATATTAGGGCTGATGACCGGATCAGCAATCAGTATTCGGCCCAGCCGTGGTTGCAATATAGTCTTTCGTAAATTATATTCAATACCTCAAGCTATGCAGTTAGGTAATTCTAATTTTAAACATTTTTAAAAATGTTCAAACTTTAATTCCGCTTCAGGAATATTTCATATTACTAGATATTACTTCCCACATCCCTTTAAAAATCAAAACTAAGGCCCCCTACCTGAATTTCAACTTACCTTTCTTGAAGCTGTCTGACCGGTAGATGTCTCTAAGCTCCTTCATGAGTCTATCTGTAGCTTGGACGGAACCCGACACAGAGCCCTTCAAATAATCCTGGCGCTGATTCTGACGAAGTCGCTCTAAGGTTGCCAAGTGCTGTGTGTCCATTTCTTCCGTCTGCACAATAAAAACATAGACAAGATTGGGCTAAATCTAAAGTAATGATAGTAAATAAATAAACTGTATTCGCTAAAAGGTTACATTTTATCTTGGTTCAAACTCTTTTAATGTCAACCTTGATTTTACAATTCTTGATTCTAATCGTTCAACATTTACAATTTCAATTATTTTCCATGCATCCAACTTTACTTTAAGAATAAGTTACTCATTTTAGGCCTGAGCTAATAAGCTCATTTTCCGATAATTTGTTGTCGATAATGCCCAATATTAAAAGACAGTGAAATTTCGTGACATGTTTTTATGAACTTACTAGCGCATTAAAATGAATAACAATTTTTTTTTAAATACCACTGTAGCATTTTTAAATGTATTTTACACATGCAAAATTTAACGAAATTGGATCTTATCATGAAATTGTCTACCTTACTTTTTATATGTGAATAATGATCAATTACGTCAATTTTGATTATACTTAACGGTATAAAAACTATAATTATATATTTTTATTAAGTATCAGATGTAATCTTTGTCTTTCTTTGTTTTGCATGAAATTACAAAAAAAAATTATTACAACTGCACAATATTCAAACACTATTCTTAAAGTAAGATAGGTTTTTACAACAGTCATAATGTGACTAAAGGAAAGTATTTAAATTTAAGAATAAGAGATTTTGCCTTAATTTCTCAATATACCACTCAAATAGATTTTTTTTTCTAACATTTCTAGCCAAAATAGGTATTTTATTTACCGAATTTAATACTGAAATCTAGCTTTTTATTTAACGATAAACCATAATTTTACTTACAATCAAATGTTTCTACCCATCAATGACACCAATGATTTGGTTAATTTCTTAATACTGCATTGGCCCGAAAATAAGCCGCATTTTTTTCCAAGAAACAGCTCTCATAAAACTCTAATGTGGCCTATAATCGCACTCTTAGATAATACACATTCAATGTTGTACCTATAGGATATGTATGTTGTTAAATCGATATATCTTGCCACCGCTATTTAAAAATAAATGAACCTTGATAGTTGGCAAAATTATTCAAAAATAGATGAACCATTACAGTTGGCAAAGTTATTTAAAAATAGATGAACTATGACAATTGGCAAAGTTATTTAAAAATAGATGAAGAATTACTATCTTATTTATGTGTACAATATTTGAGCCATAATGGCTGCAAAATAAAATTATTTTTCAGCGCATTCTATCGGTAATATACATACACTTTTGGTAAAGTGAGCTTAAATATTTCTAGTGATACTTTGTTTCAGTGCTGGTCAACATTTATTTTAATGTGAGAACAATAACTTAGTATGCGTATTAAATGGTCAACATTTATTCTATTGTGAGAACAATAATTTAGTGGTGTATTAAATTCGGAACATGTATTCTACTGTGAGAACAATTTAGTGCTTGTATTAAATTCGGAAGTGCAACATGCCGGATCGTGTTGAGAAAAGAGCGGGTTTTAGCCAGGGAATTAAGTGTGAACAACTTACCTTTTTTTTCCAAGCGATTTAATTTTAAGTATGAATAACTTACTTTTTTTATTTCCAAGTGATATAATTTTAAGTGTAAATATTGTGAGTTTTTTCTATGAAAGTGATTTTATTTAAGTAACCTAATTTTAAGTGTATGCACCTACCATTAAACAATTTCTATTTTCAAATGATTTAATACACTGATCATATTTAAGTGGGAATATTGTTTTTTCTCTAAAAGTTGTCGAAAATTTAGGGTGCGGCCTATTTTCGGGCCAATACGGTATTATTATAAAAGTAATATGCAAAACAACACATATAAATTTTTGAATAATCTTTTTTTTTTATTAAATTCTTAGTAAAAATAATAATGAGCATAATTAAATAATCTGATACAAAACTTCAATATGCTTTGGCTATTTGAAAAAAAATGGGCATGAGGGAGGGTGGCAGGGAAGAACAAGTTTTGTTTTATATATCTTGGTATAGATCCAAAAGGATCAATTTAGATAACAAATTACAATAAATCATAATTCTTTCAAAACTAGCATAAAGTTATTTAAAGGCTATTTGTTTTCATCTTTTCCTTGAAGAGTCGCTTACAATTATCGTTATTTATATTTTAAAGTCATTAAATATACAGAGTTGTCAGTGAATATTTATAAAATAGATAATTCAAGTGAAAAAATATGAGCAGTCTATGAAATGACGTGTTTTTTTTTTGCTGTCCCCTTTAAATCCACCCTGCCATTATTTCACACTTTATCTTTCTCTTGTCTGTTGCTCACAAAGTGTTGACCTTGAAATCTACCCTCTAGCAATATCTCTCTCTCACCTGCTCCGGTGGCCACATAGTCTAAGGTTGTGTTGGACTAGACTGCCGATGATGGGGAGATCAGGGTTTGAATCTCGGTCGGATGTACTGAATTCAACCTTCCTCATCCCTAGCTCATTACATATGTGTATAACCTGAACAGGTATTAGGATGTGGTGCTAAAATAAATCTCTCTCTCTGTCTCACTTGCAAGTGCCAAGCATTAGCCATCGCAGACTGTCCTTACAAACCTTTTATTCCGCTAACCTGTGAGTAAACAATCCTCACTCCCTTTCCTTCCTTATCTCCCTTATGCTCCTGTCCAAACAACAATCCTCTTATAACAAAGGACAAGGGTATCTGCTATCCAGCTTAAAACTAGTGATTCACCACTGACTTTGCACTTGCACAGTTCAAAAGATGGTTTAAATGATCGGCCTTCAAATGCTAATTATATGCTTAACCTATTCTGCTATAATCAGCAGATCAGCAACATATCATCATTGGAGGTAGAATTTTAGGGTATATGTACCCCAATTTACATGAAAGGAGAGTGGAAACCATTTAGGAAAAATCCCAATATCCCCGTCACTAGGAATGTACACAAGTGTGACATGTTAGACCATGTGATTACTGATGCGTAATAAAACCAAGAGTATAGAGTATGACATCCTGTTATCTCCCCTTCTACCTATCAACCAAGCTATACTGTTATTTCGATTGAGCTTTCAAGGCCGGCTTTTCTTTAAACAACTTATGTCGCGCTCCAGAGGCAATCAATGGGTAAGAATTAGGATTAAAACATCTTTTAGACAAGGAAAGACCTGGAAGAGACTACCGGACAAACATAGAAAGGAGTGTTAGTGCTCTCCTTTATAGAACATGTATCATTATGTTTATGTAATATAGTATCAAATTTTTTTAAACAAAGAAATGTACCACTAGGAATATTTGATCCCTCAGATCAACACTCTTAATATCCCAAAATTTATCTAGAATACTGGTAATTAAATCCTATATTTTAAATACAGCTAGCCATCTTATTGTCTATCACGGGTAGTGTCTCAAATCTCTTTAAGGACTCGACAACCCTTTCCCTAATATTAATATTATTTTTATTATTATTTAGCACCACGTCTTACTACCCGTTCGGGTTATACGCTTTAAGTACTAATTAAGCTAATGGATTAGGAATTTAGAAAGTTGAATTAGAGGAAGTGAACCCGTATTTGCGTGGAGGGAGAGTGGAAAACCATTTAGGGAAAAAAAACGCAGTTCACCCGACCGAGATTCGAACCTCGATCTCCCCGTCCTCAGCAGTCGAGCTCAACACAACTAGCGTGTTAGCCAACTAAGCCACGGAGGCGGGTCCTAATATTAATATTAATAAATACGGCTCATTTATTTACCCTGTGCAATAATACTGTGAGAGCTGAAGGTGAGCGTACCTTTCCCTTGGTGTCAGCCTCCTCCATGTCAAGGTGCAAGTCGTCCTCCCCATCATCCTCTTCCTCTTCGTCCTCATCCTCCATGTCCCTCTCTTCGTCCACGGGCACCCGGTAGCAACCTTGGGGGATAGGCATCGTGAGTAGGGCAAGGTCAGGGGGCTCGGGGATGCCGTGAAGTAGACACAGCTCTCGAAGTAGGATGCCGACTTGATTCAGTACCTGCTCACACAGTGACACGCTCTATAACACAGGGCAACACTTGCAGATTTACCCCCCCAAAAATATACTCGAAATCTACCAGAAGTATGTAATAAGTTTTAAAAAAAATGGTATAAGGGTAGCCCCCTTCGGGTGATTAATTTTGAATTTAAACATGTTACTTTCATTTTTTAAAAGAATATTTTCGCCACACCTTACTACCTGCCCGGCAGGGCTATTATGACCATTCGACGCAAAGTTAGTTGCTACAGCTAGTTAGCTTCACTTTCGAGGAAAAGATAGCATTTGGGCTATTATGACCACCACACTTAGTATAGTCTGCTAGTTTTAGCTTCGACTTTGCTTCTAGCGTAAACACACAGAATAAAATCAGTTTGTGTCAACAGTTGGCAACAATTTTCCAAAGAATATTATCTTTTTAGAAGTTAGAGGCTAGATATCAGATAAATTTATTTTAAGAATGCTGGTATTCATGACTGAACATTATTCATATATTTTTATTTTCCCAAACAGCTGATCACAAGTCACATTACTTGCAATAAAAATTTAACCTAGCTTAATATAATAAATCACTCTTGCATCATTTTGTTTGCCTACGGTTAGAAATGAAAAAATACTAGGCCTACATTATTCCATACACACAACATATTTTAGTCAAAAAATCATAATGTGAACTATGCATTCAAATAGTAATGTCACACAGCGAAATGAATTAGTATGAGAAGTTGACCAATAAAGAAACAATGTTTTTTATAATATGTAATCTGTACGACCAAATGCTTTATTCTTCATATATTTGTGTTGATACTGGAACAAGTGTAATATGTTATGTGAAGAACTTAAAAAATAAGCCGTTATATAAAGTTGATGAAAGCATTCAAGAACTCCCAAAAATAGTGTTTACACTGAATATTTTCGACAACTTAATGTCAAAACAATAGGCATTTATACCCAGTCGGCCTACTAAGTTGACATTAAAGTGAACGAGGGGGGTGGTTTGGATGGTTAAAAATAATAAAATGCATCTTTTATTTAAAGGAAATTATTGAGACTTTAGTTAAGTGAGTAAGACTATATTATAATTCTTTCTAATGTGTTGTTTGAAATTTATTCACTTCGGGATAACTAGGTCTAACTACTAATTATCGGTTTCAGATAAATATGGTAAACCTTTTATGACTAAAAAAAACCTTGGCCTAGGCCAAACCACATGTAAACATTAAGCTAGGGCTTAGCTGTAATACTTTATAGGCCTGCAACTCACATCAATGAGGAAACGTTATTAAGGTTTTGTTGAGGCAACTTAAAAGAGATCAGGCCTACCTTTTAATTGTCTTGTCAACTGGTCTGTCCACGTGTTTTACACTAATATGGTATGGTTGATAAAGGTTGAGTTATAGAATAAAGGTATTCAGATTTGTGTAGAGTGGGAAAACCTTTAGAAAAATAAAACCACTCATCACACCGGGGACGAACACAATATGGCCTTTACAATGAAAAGAAGAACACAGTTCACACTTTACACTGCTGCCAATGGACAAGGAGGTAATGGTTGCCTCTTAAAGAAAATTGATCGTCACCGCCCAATCTCCTGACCTAGGTTTTATTCTATCGGAACTCATCAGGGAGGAGTGTGAAACGCGCAATGCAACTTCCTAAAAGAGAAAACCCAAAAACACAAAAGAGGAGAAAAAAGGAAAATGGTAAAGAAAGATAGAACACATAGATAGGAACAAATAAAAGGTATAACAAAAAGGACAAACTGTGTTCTTCTTTTCATTGTAAAGGCCATATTGTGTTCGGCCCCCTTTTATATGTTTCTATCCACCTTTTCTATACCTTCTTCCAAATATAATACAATTACCTCATAAAGTGAAAAGAGGTTTTCCTTATAGAGTTATATTGGGCTAATGAGATGGCAAGTTTATATAAAGTAACACAAAACACCTAATAAATTACATAACCTTGTAACGCAAACCAAAAGACAAGTAAAATGTCTGCGCAACTTAGCGTCACTCTACCGGTACTAGGAAAATATTTGCGCTCGCAAAGACTTTGCTTTTGCAAAGTAGTCAGCCATAATAGCTTTTGACACAAAGTCTAGCGTCTCTCTGCTAACGGTTACAAATTAATTTTGCATTGTGGTCATAATAGCCCTGTTGGCCATCAACATTTTTTCATTATTTGAGTTGTGCGAAGAGAGAAAAACTAAAAAAGGAAAAACCGAACCAAGAAAACACAGTTGGAAGAACAGTTCTTTACTTTTCATCTGATGAATGTTGATACATTGAAAAGCCGTAAAAAGTATTATGTAACCAGCTTTATGTCAGTAACAACAATGGTGTTAAATAGATGATGATAACAATGATGATGATGATGTTGATGAGTCCAACAACCAGCCCCTTATTGTATCGGGCATTTCATAATAAAGCTAAATTATTATCAATAATAACTATAGATGGCTCTAATCCACTATTTTACGAATACAAATCTTCATTTTACCTTTGAATTATAATCTTGGATAAAATTATAAACAAGTTAAGTGTTAAATAAATGGTCTGGGGTCTGGTTAAGTTTTCCTATAACTAGGTTGGGTTGAATCACCAATAGGCAGTATTAGACTTCTTTAACAAACTCCAGTTCAAAATATGCCGAAAAGCCCCTTTTTTTTCAACTCTTGAATTTGATATTCGCTAAAATTCTCAAATCTCGAATATTCTTGAAGAGTCGAGGGGTTCAAGGATTTTAGGATGTCATCCCTAGTAAAAACAAAAGTGGATGTGTGATTATGAACCTACATGGTTGTCTCGGCCGGAAGTGTTGCTGAGAGCGTGCACAGCGCTGGTTACACTTGTCTCCTCAGACTCGGCAAACCAAACAGGAGGGGCTGATGGGTACGTTTCCTGAAACATCGTCATGTAGGCAATCATGTCACATTAAAACAAACAAGGTGTCTAAATTCAGTGATTGTATATTTCCATATAAATAACATTTTCCCCGAGTTGCCTTAGAAACACAACCAAAAACAACATTTTAAATCACAATGATTGAAAAATTAGTAGTGGTTTTAGAGTAAGCTATGTTCTTTTTATAGGAATATTTTAATAGACCCAAATTATTATAGACCTACCTAGTAAGAGTTTGGCAGGAAGCATCTTTAAAAAAAATTATAGGGCTAGATATTTTTACCATCAACAGTGATAACAATTTACTATATTATTGGTATTATTTCATAATAATTGATTTCTATTAAAAATAATAAAAATAAATTGGTTTTTATTGGGTATTGTGGTGCCTATTTTTGTTCTTTTTTAATGCTTATAAATCCGCCCCCTTGTTGACCGTGTTGAAATTTGTCCAAGTAACCCAAATTATAATATGGTTTATTATTTAAATATTCCCTACACCTAGTCACCACTTATGACTAAGAAACACATTATTTAAAAAAAAAACATTTTAAAAACTTTACACTAATACTCTAGTTTTAGTGATTCCCAAATCTTTTAGAACTGTGAATCATCTATCTTTAAAAGACATGAAAGGGATGAAGGCTGGAGGGGAGCAGGGAGGGATTTTTTTAAATGTTTATTATACTTCTATAAAGCTACATGGCTGACTCACTCACTGAAATTAATGTTAAGCCACTTCCAGATGCTAGAAACTTGAAATTTGGCAAACTTATAGCTTTTAGCCAGTTACAGACGGGCAAATCTCAAAAAGTTAATTTTTAACCCCCGAAAAATTTCAAAATGGCGGAGCAACTTTAAAGTTGGTGCGGATCTTTCTTCGGAGGTATCTTGTGGCTAAGCAGTAAGACCTATAAAAAAAAAGGCTCTGAAATTACATTAGTTTACATCCAATTCCAAAAAAAAATCCTGGAGGTTTGGGGACGTAGCCCCCAACGAGCAAAGAGAGTTATTATACTCCTATAAAGCCACATGGCTGACTAACTCAATGACATTAATATTTACCCACTTCCAGATGAGCTAGAAACTTGAAATTTGGAAAACTTATTGCTTCTAATCTTTAACCGACGGGAAAATTCCAAAAAGTTCTAAAAAAATTTCAAAATGGTGGAGCAACTTTAAAGTCAGCGTGGAACTTTCTTCAGAGGTCTCTTGTGGCTAAACGGTAAGACCTAACAAAAAAAAGCTGCTCTGGAATTACATTAGTTTACATCCCCTTGTAAAGAAAACTACCGGGGGCTCAGGGGTGGAGCGTCCGATGAGCAAAGCAAGTTATTCAATATAAGACTAATTGTATAAATTATTTCTCATAATGAGGTATGGACGAAGGCTGCACTGTGTTCTGGTTTCTGTAGATGATGGCACTGACGTCTACATCATAGGACCATTAAATGAAACCAGATTCCTATATCTGTGTATTATAAGTCTCATATTTTTCCGCCCTTTTTTCATTTTTCATTTGTGATTTTAACATGATTTTTCCATTTTCAAATGCGGTCGAACTTAGGTTTAAAGTGTCATCAAAGGGGCCAAACAAATTATAACGTTGCGTCAAAGTGACGTCACAAAAGAGGTACAAACAGAACACTTTTAATCGCTTTTAATGAAGGACATTTCACAAATTTCAAATTGCAATTAATTTATTAATGAGGAATATTAAAAAAAGTAGTGTATTTACATAACTTACATTTAGGCATGTTCCCCAAAGTAATCTGTAATTTTCTTTTGAACTCTCCTTTTTGTAAAATAAATTCTTTCGGTCATGTTGTATAAATGCTGCACTGAATTCAACACATCGAAAGACGTCTCTCTGAATGTACATATGATGACTAACAAATTATTACACAATTACTACGAAAACTAACCTTGAACCTATAAAACACGAAAAAAAATCTTGGCTTTGAGCTTAGACATGCACAACAAGACCTGTTCCAGCCAGCACAGTGATAATGGAGTTAGTCCTATCTTCATTTTGACCTTGAATTATTATTATTATTATTATTAGCACCGCGTCTTACTACCCGTTTGGGTTATACGCACTTACGCTAATGTGTAGTGGTAGGGTGATTGTGAGATGAAATGGAGGACCTACAGTTTAACGTGGAATCCGAACCACGGTGGAGGCCTGGCATTCCCCACATTCACAAGATATCTTGTCAGAGGTGAAGGAAGGGTTTGGTAATCAAATAAATCTATGCCAGGATCGAGGATTGAACCCCGGCCGCCAGCATAGAAGTCTGACACCTTACCCCTAGACCGCCAGGTCACCTTGATCTTGAAGTGCCCAAGATTCCCACAACCCTCTACCTGACCGTTTTACCGTTAATTCTATTACTAAGCCAGTGCACTGTATGAGCAGTATACTCCCAGCTTGCTATAAAATAGACCTCTGTAGGGAAGGTTTTTATAATGTCAATAGATGACATTTTGACTGGACTGCTGAAAAAATGATGCTAAACCCCAGATGACAGGATAGCCGAGGCTGTTGTAACCAAGTTTGACTGTAACTTCAGAATTTTTACATTTCAAAAACTTTTCATGACCCACAGCTCTCGAAATATGACAAAGGTTTAGTCAACCTCTCGGACTTGTAAAAAATTTCCCAACTTCAGACTCCAAAAGCATGGACAAAGGAATAATTAAGAAGTTAAAATATTTCCAGAGACGATTGTTGGTTGGAAAAATTCTTGCTGGAGATTCGTTTACTCAGAAAGTGTGGTGAAGTTAGTGATGCAGACATTGTCGCCGAAGTTCTCAACAATAACACCCAGGCTGAGGATGGAGCATCTGGTGATGAAAAGGACAATTCTTCAGTAGTTCAGTAAAGAACTATCCTGAGTGCGGCAGAAGCCATGGACCAAATCCAAGAACTCGTGCATTTTTTAAGAAAGTCGCAAAAATGTAAGCGATTCAATTTTCAGGTCAATAAATCAATTAGAATCATACACTTTGACTGAGAGACTTAAATCAGGAAAACAGATTAAAATCTCTGACTTTTTAAAGAAATTGTGAACAGATTAGCTAGCCTCTGTCCAAATACGTTAAAAATGTTGAGCTTGGTTGCAAACTTAACTGTGTTTCTTTTCAATTCCTTTTAAGAAACTTATTTAATTCAAATTTTTGGATGGTTCGAATTTTTTCCTGGTCCCTTCAACTTCGAGTTATCCAGATTCCACTGTATGGGTTTACCCTTTCCCAGTGATGAATTAATAGCCGGAGACTGGATGTTGTGCCAGTCCTATCCCACCAGTAGTGGAAAAATATACGACTTGAATATTATTATTAGCACTGCGTCTTACTACCCGTTTGGGTTGTACGCACTTACGCTAATGTGTAATGTTAGGGTGATTGTGAGATGAAATGGAGGACCTACAGTTTAACGTGGAATCCGAACCATGGTGGAGACCTGGCATTCCCCACATTCACAAGATGTCTTGTCAGAGGTGAAGGAAGGGTTTGGTAATCAGATAAATCTATGCCGGGACCGAGGATTGAAACCCGGCCGCCAGCACAGAAGTCCGACACCTTACCCCTAGACCATGACTTTAATAAAAAAAAACTGACTCAGGCCATAGGCTGGAAACAGTAATGAATGTAAAGTAAAGTTCCAAGTTGTGATTTATACATGTAGATTTAGTAGTTTTCTTCATGTAATTTCATTGGTAGATAGGGCTAGATATACAAAGGTTTTTGTAGAAGGCTTCGATTTAAGAACCAGACCTTTTTTAATAATAGGTAGGGAGTAAAAGTTTATGTAAATATGCATTACTCAAGGGGAATAAGTGCATAAAGAGGGCAGTATTCTTTAATTTATTGTCAAAGGCCTATTAAGACTTAGGCCTATAAGAAAATAAATATTTTTACCATCTATAGCCTACACCCAATATCATAGTGAAATTTCCAATTATAGCAACTTAACTTAATTTTAATACTTTGAAATTGATAACTAAAAATACTATTATTTCAGTGCAAGCTAGTTCAGAATACTGGAATTTCATGAGAAATTCTTGATGAAGCCTAAAGGTTAGGTTTTGTTCAGTTGGGATATTTTATACCAATAAAACTTGTAAGTATTGTGTTTTAAAATAATTCAGGTGCAATGTTGCAACATTCTTTTAAATATTTACATTCTAAATAAGCTATTAACATTATTCTGTGATTAGGGTGAGTTTTTTGAATTTTTAAAATTATTTGCCTATGTAATTATTTTACAGTATTAATTTTATTATAAGCTAGTTAAAATTTTCTTTTGTTTTTGTGTAGAGATGGTACAAAATAGTAAAGTTTCCATAATGTAACAAAGAAAAAAATAAAGAATCTCACCATGTTGCTTAGGTTTACTTAGTCGCAATATAATTAATTACTAATACAAATATCATAAGCTTATCAAAATTGAATATTAAAAATTTTGTTTCTAAGCTGGTTCACTATTAGCTACTGAAGTTAGCCTATTCCATTGACAGCTAGGCAACACACGACAAAATGCCTACCGTTTATTCAAATTAGGGATACGAATTTTAAAAATATCATAAATTTATACTGGTTTGGATTAAATATTGTATATGCACTTACTGTGATATTTGCATGAATTTCAAATTTCTTCCCATTTTTACCAATAAATCTACATGTAAGTTCATCCACACTAGCTGACACTATCTGAAACCTTTCATGATTTTTTGGAAATATTGATTCTAATGTCTTGATTTCCTGTTTCAGTGTGATCAAACAAGCCATTTGTGGATAACCCACATAAACATAAATAAATTGCTATATAATTATACACAGAAAATGTAGATAAATAAATACGGCAAAACTATCGCTCCCAAAGAAAATGGCGACTGCAATTTCTTCGGTCCACTTCGGTATCTCTCGTAAAGAGCAGAGATAAAGAAAATGTATAAATAATGATCTATTAACCAAATGTTCTAAATATAATTTTATATAATCTATATAAGCAAGATACGACTATAATTTTAAAATAAATAGATAAGAGTGTTAATAATATAATGGTGTCTTCATTCATAGAATCAATACGCAAACCGAGGTGGGGTTTATATTAATGCTTAAGAGAATAACGCATCAATAATAAAGAATAACGAAAACCAAATAGTGCTCAATAATATGAAATACGTATGTTCAATTATAGCGTTTATAATCGAAACATAATCATCAACAGCAAACGTTTCCGGCCTGTGTCCAGGTCAGTTTATGCTCCGATTAGCCCCTCCTACTTAATTCTGATCTCACGGCAAGTGATGTCTCCAGCATATAAGTAACCTAATGGAGGTTGGGTTGAACTCCAGTGGAAGCTAAGTCAGGTGAAGACGAGGGACAGGGGATTAGTCAGGGACAAAACCAAAAATTTTGGAACAGGGTCTGGCTAGTTGACTCCCAGCTTGGTAGGGTGAGAGTATAAGGGTTGTTGATGATGAAATAAGTCATCATCAGCACCCGTAGACTTATTAATGGAAGGCTACCACCAAAATAAGGAATACCTGATTACCTATAAGTGGCAGCAACGCCACTCTGGTATAGGCCACGAAAGGCATATTTAGCTGGTGGTCGAAACAAACCAGAGTACTAGATAAAATAAAATAAATGGTCTTATTAGATAAAAAACTATACATAATGAATATTGAATAGTGTACAATGAATAAATTTGATTTTATTAAAACTTACGAAACGTTATGCATAAACTGTAGTATATATATATATAAAATTATAGGACTGAAGACCAGCGATCTTTACACCATAATGGATAGACACGTGCATGACAAATAAACAAAGCCTAACGCTAAAGTTAGTCATCTGTTTGATTGTGAGGGGACATTTAACGGTTCCTTCCAATTTTTTTGTGTGAAAACATGTATCTGATAAATAAAAAAGGAAAATAATGAACTATTATACCATACTTGGGGGAAGAAACATTTACATTAAAGAAAATACAATTTAGATTAACAGATATGATTGTACAAAAACTAATACAATCTTCAATATATTAAAATATGGATCTATCACACATGTTATTTACATTCTGCCAAGATTGCAATATATTTAAAGCTTGCTACTAGTTTATATATTGGTTTCAGAAATCATATTATTATAAAAGTTCCATAACTCTTATTAAATACACTAGCTTAAAACTTAATTACATTTGTTTGAATAACAAACTGTGTGTGATAGTTTTACGTTCAAACGATCGTTTAGGTTATGGGATTCTAGGAGGTATTAAGATATATTTAAAGTTGGCTCTTAGCTTATGCATGGCTTTCAAAAACGACATTATATTGGAAGATCTAAAATTATAATGAAATGCGGTACATAAAAACTTGATTACAATTGTTCAAATGGCAAACTTTGTACAGAAGTTTTAATTTCAAACACTCATTTATTTTAGGCTTCTAGAAAGAATTACTCTATTGGTTTACATCAACCTATTTTAACTAGGGGTGTCAACCTTAGTTATGTTATTCAAACCTTTTACTAACACATTCGTTTCATTTAACTAATTGTATCATCGGATGCGTTATGAAAGACACTAAACAACCATAAATGGACAAGACTTGCACCGTTTGCTTGTTGACTGGGGCTGCGTGGAAGAACGACACAAAACCATCGGACGCACCTTCACGGAACCGGGAAAAGAGTACACTGTTAGCAAAGACTGGGGGGGGGGG
>CABFOV010000612.1:51825-62727 GCA_902141375.1 Timema poppense | reverse complement strand
CCCCCCCCCCTCTTTTTTTGCATAGCCATTATTGACAATAAGGGCTTTGTGTTTAGCAATTTATCTAGACACGTCTCGTTTAGTCTTGAATACCAACTTACAATTCAGGTGTTTTTTTATGAGAAATATCTACCAACGCCCAGGTGCCGTCTTAAACCTGAGCTCTGTATTCATCATTCATAGCCTGACTCCATTATTCATTATATGAACAGCTTATGTGGGATTACCAAGTTCCTAACCACGTAGTTTTGCAGAACCTTTGGAGGTCATTTTACTCACTTTTCTCTATCGGATGTCGGTGCTGATTCCATTGTTGAAAACTGTTGCTTAAGTACAAATTTGCTATCCTATCTTCGACATTAAACCTTTTTTTTTTTCGAAGAAAATGAGTTGAGCTTCTAACTCGTTCGTTTCATTTGAAACGCTGATATGAGATGTATAACCACTGTCATTGTCGGAATCTGATGCTTCAGGATTAGCTTCTGGTAAATGATGTGCCACTAGATCATCCTAAAGTACTGCTGTAGTTTCGATGATGAGTTCCTAAAGAAGAGTAAAAATATATTTTCAGTATAAATGTGATTTTTTGGCAAACGTGAACTATCCTTCTCCGTTTCGAAGAAAGTCACATTTCTGGAGATATTTTTTTAAAAATTTAAATCAAACCGTCATTGGGTCCTGCTTCTATCGTTTTTCAGATGGTACTAAGTGCGTAGTGGCCATGGATAGCCGCAAGATGAATGGAGTGGAGCGAAATTATTCCGTGGCAGAGCAAGAGTGCCTTGCTCTCATTTGGGCATTGTAGAAATTCAGAAGGCTTCTGTTGGGTAATTCTATAATTATATTGTCCGATCACAAAGTCTTGGTTTTTGAGAACCTGCCAGTTGAGGAGTGGAAGGCTGACAAGATGGGTTCTGGCACTTCAATAATTTTATAATGACTTCCGATACATTTCTAGAAAGGATAATTTCCAAAGTGACTCTTTAAGTAGCTGCCGGCAGAATTAGATGGTATTAGGGAATTGAGTGATGCTAGGAAGGCTGAGTACTACTTGGTTTTAGCAACTGCCTTAGAAGGAGAGCCGAAAGTTGAGGAAGCCCTCCGGTATCTAAGGTTTCTATAGGGAATTGACCAATATGTAGCATCCTTCTGAGAGGATTTGGCTAGGATGAGGGATTCAGATTTTCTAGGTACTCGAAGTCAACGTAGGAGAGCTGCCATAAATACCTGATATATTGAAAATCCTACTCGGTGAACCCACTGGAATATGCGTTATACGTAGTTATTCCGACAGCTTTAAGAAAACCACTTACCTTCTACGCACATCCCATAAAAGGGCATTTTGGAGTCAGGAAATGTGCTCGGTATTTCAAAAGGTTCGTGTACTGGCCGGGCCTGGATGGTACAGGTCGCAGTGAATTGAGTATCAAACTGTGTCAGAAAGCTAAATTAAGTACCCGGAACTACTCAGGAGAATTTCAGATCATCACCCTGGAGACATCAAGCAAGTTGGCTGCTGGGGATTTGTACGGACCATTGCTCAGTAGCTAAGAAGGAGTGACCTACATTTTCGTGATAGGGGAAGGCTTCTCAAAATTCTACCGTATGTATCCCATCAAGAAGATCACTGCTGAAGCATGTTTGAAGAAGATTCGGGAGTATTTCCAAGAAGTGGGTTCACCTGAGGTGATCCTAATCGACTATGGGACGCAGTTTACTTCAATAAAGTGTATAATGCCATGTGGGCTTTGGGTATAAAGCCTACTCAAAGCCCGATACGTCACCCAGTATCCAACTCATGTGAAAGATATATTAAGAAGTTAGCCCAATTTCCGAAGAGCTAATGCTAGGAGCAACATAAAAAGTGGGCGGATCACATTCCAGTGTTAGTGGGTATTCTAAACAGTATGGTTGACTCCTCACGACCTCCACTTAAGAGGAAAAGCTGAGGACATTATCTCGCAGCTTATTAACAACCTATATATGGGGTCTTTAGCCGAGAATAGAACCATATGAGCAGAACTAATCAAGCTATCACGTAGGAGAAGCGAGTGCGTGGGAGAGAAAGGGAAGGGGGCTCAGAAGCGACCAGCAGCCCGGTTTGAGTTAGGGGACTTAATACTTCTTAAGGAATCCCCGGTTTCCAATTTTTGGGGAAAGGAATTTAAAAAAGTTATTCCTGGAATACAGTGGTCACTACGAGGTAATAGAAGTGAAACGTCAGAATGCTTATGTGCTCAGAGACAAGTAAAGTGGGGTAATGAGAGGGGCGGTCAACAGCCAGTCCTTGAAATCTTGGGTATCATAAAGTGAGAGACTCCGAGATCAGTCACTGATAAAACCCATGATTCCGAATAACCCTGGTGTCGGTGCCTCAGATACAGGAGGAGAGAGAGAGAGAAAATATGTGTTGGATGCATCTATAAGTGACCGTTTGACAGCGCTCAATGGCAAAGTGCGTCATCATGGTGGAAGAAGTCAGGCCTAATCAAAACCTTCACTCCCCAATCTTTTATCTATATCACCTTTGTAGGGACTTTTTGACGATAGTATCTATTTTGTATTAGAGTTAAAGTTAGAGTTATTGTAAAGTGGTCAGGGTTTTAGGCCCTTAGCTCTCAACCTTTTCATTTATAAAATTATATTAGTTTTTCCTTTAGTTTACATATTAATACACTCAAGCTACTGAGAGTACTAAACTGATAAATACATTGTTCTTTTCCATTCATCTAGGTCTAATTTAATTCTCTTGATTACTATCAAAATGTTAATTATAAGAAAGTGTGGGGTTTTATGGTAATTATAATTTATGTAAGTCATAACTAAAGTTGTAAGCAATATATGTTTTAAATTTCAATTCATTAATTTCATTTTCAGGCCTTTAAACTTTTAATCTAATAGTTTTTCATTGTTTAAAGTCTTTGTTGGAATATTAGAGTCATCCAAATTTATTACTTTTACTTTTCATTTTAAGCATCGTGCAATGTATCAATAGCTGAACCCGGAAGCTGGGAGATGCACCTGTTCTTGCACGTGTGGTCTTTCAAGGGAAGGGGAGGTTTTGGCTCGGACTCCTGGCCAATCAGTGCCTCTAGTGTAGCGTCTGTTTTTGACCTTATCTGGAAGGAAAGCGTCAGACGCGGGCACTGGCCGGTTAGCACTCAAAGAGTAAAGACACGTACTTAATGTGAACTTATCTTAATGTGTAGAGACAGTCTCGAGATGGGGGAAAATAGAAGGAGACTAGGTGGCTAAATAATTCATTTTTATAAATCAAGCATCTGTGATGATACCATGTAAATGATTTCTTTAAAATAAAACTTAAAATTTAAATGCTACGCTAAACATTATCTTTTTTTGAATCGGCTGTGTACCTCTACCCCCACCATTATATCTATAACCCCGAGATGCTCTACCGAAACTGACTGCCGTGGACGACAACGTAAGAAGAAGATGACAACGTAAGAAGAAGATGACAACGCGAGGCCATTAACAACAGCAGATGACGGCTGTGCTTACTGGTTACATTATATCATATGATATTCCGGAGTTGTTTTATATTACTAATTCTACTTATGGAGCTATTTTTAATTGATATATATATCTTTATATTGCTTTAAAACTTTTATTTGATCGATTTTAATAAAGTATGTTGTCAAATTAAGTCAATAGATCATCTTCCATCCTGGCATAATATACTCCTTGGGCTCAGCTCTCGGTAAGAATAAATATTCCATTCATTCGTATTATATGTTATGTGGTTATTAAGATAGTGTTTGAAATAGTTTATTGTAACGGCTGGACTGGTAGATAATGGTGAGTCTATTTGACGGACGTTTTAACGAGTACGGCCAGAGAGAGCGATATGGTTGACTTGGTTTGTAACTTGGATCTACAATGTGGAAGTGATGAGACTACTCCACTCTCTCTCAAGCACGTGCGTGTGTCGGTCAGCGATCGCATGACCAGGTGGCATACGACTTGATTGATATATTGATCATGCTATATCTTTTTGTGTTCAATAGAACTGTTATTTAACCATAGTACATATTATGCTAGTTGCTGGTACGTGTATTTAGACCACTCCCGGGAAACTCGGGGTGTGTGTATATTTGTGCTCGTCGATACCACCGGGCAACCCCTCACCACGTTGGACCTCACAAATGGGTCGATATATATGAGCGAGTGTGCTGAAACCACCCAACGGTCCACCACTAATTAACGATTTTGGATAGCAGCCAGATGCTCCGGTTAGCAATGGATTATTACGCCACAGGGTTATCACAAGGACTCCACTGAGGGCATCAAATACCTACAAGGTACTGTGTTGTTTTCAATTTCCTTACCAGTACTGTGATATAAGGCATCTTCCTAACTTTGGCGGGCCGAAACTTTATTGCGGATCTGCATTACTGGCGCGTGTGGTTATCCTCTCCTTTTCCCGCAGAAAATTTCAGTCTGAGGCCTAAGATCGTGTCCAGGAGGCCACTTGATACATGTAAGTTTACATGTTTTCTTTGGTTATTCGTGGGACTTAAGAAAACGAACAAATATATTAACTCCCCTAGGGTTGTGTCAGCGGCCCAGACCATAGACAACTAAAAGGGTGTAATCTCTCATTTATATCCTAATGTCATTATAGAGTTTCCTACCATATTGTTTGTGTATTATGTTGCTGTATTCATAACTGTTATCTCTTATCATCTCAATTAATATTTAGAAATTTTGTGCGGGAGTTATTAAGGTACCGTAGTGTACTAGAATAAAAGTTGTATTAAGTTGGACTTTAATTTAGTTTTGTCAGTATTAGTGGTCTCTCAACTGCTACTAAGCATATTACCTTTTATTTTCATTTAATATGTCCACACTTGTTTTACTCAGAGGTCCAGATGAGAGAGATCCGTGTCTCCACCAATTTTAAGACTGAGCAAATATATGTTATGCCCCCCTCACCATTACCCCAACACCACATTATATATAAGTTTAGCAAGGCTCATACACCCACGCCCCCTCTAACACTAGCGTGCGATACCCGGATGGGTAGTAAGACGCGTTGCTAATATTAATTAATTAATTCTAACACTAACGTCACACCACTAAGGTTTCCAGGTTTAGCTGACAGGTGAAGTGACAGGCGTATTCGTCAGTAGTAGAAGGGGGAATAGACAGATGTAAAACCGTACAATTTGGTCTTTGGTTTATAAAAAATAAACGAATGATTTGTGACTGATATCATCTAAAAACGTCAGCACATAACGTGAGCCTGACAAATATATTTCCTAAACAGGACCACAAAAATCTGAGTTTACAAGCTCAAGTAATATACTCGATCGAGAATTACTTTATTAAAATGGTAAGCGGTGACTCTTGCTCTGAAAACACACCTCAAATATAAAATCTGATGGGTTGACAGAAAAATCGATACCAAATGAGCCAAACTTTGTTTAAGTTTCCTCAAACTAGAATAATTTACATACCTAAGCCACCTGTGCCATAGATTATCATAATTTATCTGTATGAATTGACTTATCATTACTGAATATTTATTTTGATATGATAATATTGGTAATGTTACCAAATTTTTCCATAAATTGCATTCCAAATAACTTCTTTGCTGGAATTAAAAATTGCTGCTCTTTCCAAATCAAAATAAACACCATTGTTCTTTTTCTTCTTCTACTTGCACTTACTATCAAAAGATTAGCTTTCAAATAAGGAATGAAGTAAACATCACTTACCTTAACATTTGAAGGTCACTTTTAAACTAACAATGGGATGTCAATATCACCAATACTATTAGTAACCATATCCACATCATTGGTGGAAATAATGGTTAGGAAACAAATTTCATCTAGTCCTTGAGAATGTCATGAATATTAGTAATATGGGCCGAGCAGTCAGAGTCTAAATATCAATGATATTTTTTTGTTGATGAATGAAGGAATAGAGATGTTTACAAAGCTTTATATGGTTTGTCAAATTTCTTATCATTGCAGTAGTTTGAATAATGCCCACGCTTATTGCACTTATAAAAGTGTGGTCCCATCTCCATGCCATTATTACTTTTAACAAAACGATCTGAGGTTGTGGTCCACCATCCCCTCCTTTGTGTCTGAAACCTTTCCCGGAACCATACATTGCATGGGTTTTTAACCAACTATTGTCATATTCTAGACAATCCTGGAGGCTACTTTGCACATAATACAAACGTGATAAATTGCTATAGTTTTAGTTTACACTCTGTAATGAAAACACTTGGAGTACACTTTCATGACTGTGCACATTTTTGTCCACACCCACTGTCCTTCGCACTCGCGTGTATATCCCAGTGTAGCCAATCACTCGACAACACATTTCCTCACACTCATAACAACTATCGCTCTTTAATCAATATGTCCCGCAACAGTTTAGTTATGATTGAATAAGCTGTAACTTTTGTTCCAGAACTATCAATGCCCATGATCGAGTGGTTGTATTCATCGGGTAGTCATGTCAATAAAATCGTTCCAGCCTATTCATCACTTACAGTTAAGACAATATTAGATAACTTGTGGTGGTTTTTATGATTTTATTAACAAAATCCTCTACTGATCAGCTATTCTCCAATTCTGTGGTGGTAAGAATACGTACAAAAGGCCTACACATCTTGTTAAACCCGTATTTGAAAAGCATTAGCCAGGTTTTCCCAAGCTTCTTTAGCAGCTTTTGTTGATTGCACATTCATATGATTGAGTAATTCTACCAAGAGGATTATTTTAGATCGAACTTTTACACATTTATTTACCTCTGTGTCTGTACCTGTAACGTATTTCCATAGATATTCAACTTCCAGATACGTCTGCACAGAAAACTTCCATATGTTTTAGTTATCCCTGCCTTTAACTTTCTTGATCGGTGGTAGTTGACTATATATTTTTGAGAAAATGTGTAGACTGTATTACGAATTATAAAATTGGCATTATTTTAAGCACTCTGGGAATGCACTGGGTCCATAACCTATTTATATTAATGATTTAGTACCGTTCACCACCTCCATTTCTAACCGCTAGAGCCACAATAGCCAGGAAGAGGTTGGTCGGAAACTATAAGGAATTTAGTGAAACAAAAATAGGAACGTTTGCAAGTTTAAGAAAAAATTTAATTATTTATTCAAAGTAAGACAACAAAGGTAAACAAAATAATACATGGCCTCATAAGGCAAACTAATTAATCTTGAAGAACATATAAATATGGCAGAGACTGCGCTTGCGTAGTACAATTGAGGTTATATTTCACAATCTCAAAGTAATAATAATCCTTGAAGAAGACTACGTTTGAAACAAAAGGGGTATAACATAAATTATGTATTTATGTGAATTAGTCTGCAAGATACCCAATAATAATTTTAAAAAATCGTTAATATAATAATAAAGAGCTCAAAAGAGCTCCTCTACTTGGTTAAAAAAAAGTAGCTGAATCACCCTTGGGACTTCAGACTAAACAAACAGATTAAATCATTAAACCTTTGAATCCTTATTATATTAATATAGAGCTTGAAATATAAAGGTATATGGTATTTTCACTATTGGAATATCAAATATTTTAAATTCTGAATACGAAAATAAGTAAAACCATTAACCCTTTGAAGCCTTACCATAAAAATAAAGAGCTTAAAGAGCTTGAAATAGAAAGGTTAACAAAACGCTTTAATAACCTTTGTGAAATCCGACTACATCATTAAATTCTAAGATCAAATTTAAATTAAAATATCAATTATTCTTATCAAAATAAATTACACAAAAGTTTGGCTTCCCGACATAACTCGAATTTCTGTGGGACTATTACTTCCACCATCTTAGAAGTAATCGAGAAGATTTTGACTTGTTAATATTTAACATTATAATCGAAAACAAAGCAATATTACATTAGAATACTGGTAATTTCTAACTAAATGAATCGGTATTGTTAAATCTATAACTTATAATACCAACAAAAATAAATACCCTTATAATTTCTTCAAAAGAAAATACGTCTACAAAATTTTATCTATAAATTAAACATTACCAAATTTTTTAGTTAAACAATTATTGGTAACCACAAATGCAATACAATTTATATTGAAATTAAATATTCCAAGCAAGGAAAAGAATCAAAAAGTGGCTATCTACTAATAACACTAAATTTTGCAAGGAGACTAGCGTCCAAGTGGCAAAAGAAAATATTAAGTGTTTAATAAAACAATTATACTTTCCAAAATAAATCTTCTAGTTAGAAATTAATGACGCCTACACAGAACGATTTAAACACATAATTAATTAAGTGTTCAAACATTCAAACCCATTATTTGTCAATTATATTTAAATTAATATTTAATAAAATATTAAGATTTTATATTTTGACATCCTGGAGAGATTATATTATCCAAGTCTAGACGAGGACTTCTCGTAGAAGTGTCAAATTTAATATTCAGCCTTGTTAGCTGAGCACCAGCTTTATATAGGTCTAGTTGATGGAAATAGGAGGAGGGGGGTAATCTTCATATCAAAGGTATAGTGCCATGTTGCTAATACACGCTAGCAGCATGATTCTCTTGTTAACGAACGTCATAATCTTGGCACATGATCTAGACACGTAGACCAGAAATCTGGTGATTTGGCAATTAAACTTGCGTCAGGTTCATCGGTCGGCTGGCTAGGCCAATAAGCGTAAGTCTAGATCAATTAATTGAAGTGACTCTTTGATGCACCTTTCATAGCTTTGTCAGTATTCACTTCATCATAGAATTCAGTGCGAGCTAGTCGGTCATGGAACTCGTGCTCGGCAAGAAGATACAATGAGTTACTAAAGCAAATATTTTAGACATATTAAGGTGTTGTAAATGTTTGATATTGCAGGATATCTATATGTATTGCTTATTTGGGGTGGGTAGTAATAATGTAATATTAGCTAGCAATGATAATATAACAGTTTAAAAAAAAGTATTAAGACATAAAAGCTATTTATTAATAATAGACTACAACATAAGACAAAAGATGGTGACATGGATAGAGGAGTTTGCTGTGAATACCAAACTCTTCTTGTTTATTCTCCATGGACACCAATCTACATTACACATTTATTTTAACACTTCTATTACGTGAACCTAACGCGAACAGCCAGAGAGTGGACCTGTTCTGCAGGAAAGTATTTATAGAAATATTTGTAGCAGGTGACCCGAAACAACTCTAAATCCTGTCGCACCCACTTGTTGGACTTGCACTCATAATATTATAAGTCTATAAAATATAATACAGTCATTCGTATATCAAAATTGATGGAATCACTTGTTGTAATAAGATGAACATTGCCTATGCCTATATATTGCGTTCATGTAGCGTTGAATTACGTTCAGTAAATTAGAAACCATATAAAAATATTACTTTTTTTTAACGCAATTAATTATTTGGTCATGGATAAAGGTTCTTGAAAATATATAGTAAAATGTATTGTATTTTAAATTCTTAAAAAGAGTAATAATTTAATAACTTTTAATAAATTAATATGTTTCTGTTAAACTCGTGCTTTTAAATCTTAATATGACTTCAAAGATTGAATCATATTGCTTGAAACTACATTTACCTACATTTTTTGTAGGAAATAAAAACAGCATGTCCTGGGAGTGCCCTTTGCTAGTGCGCATCCGACAAGCGGTTGCGACTATTTGTAGACGAACTTTGACCACTTGAGAAAATCAGTATGTTCAGAAATTGTAGTTTAAAGTCCTCATGTCGAAATTATTTTGTGAAACGAAACATTCTGCCCAAATAAACCTAAGCAGAAATAACTTGAAAAGGAAATACTCAAAAATAAATAGAATTCACCTTATTAAAACAAATTAAATCGGTGCATTCAGTACAGATGGAGGAAGAAATCATTGTTGTATCAGAGAGTGATTTTAATTTCTCCACACATGGTAAGTTGACACAATGAAGAATCCGGGTTTCGATTGGTGATCCAGATCTATTCCTTGCTTAGGATATGCTTGCTATCGTGTAATGCAGTTCTAAAAGCGAAACACACCACCTTTACCGATTTTTTTTAGCATAGATATATATTTAAAAAATATAATGTATTTAATTTCATTTTTTATGTGAGTTCTTAAAAATTCCTGTTGTTAAAGGTTATAAACTCGTTATAGGAAATCAAGACTGGAGAAAAGAGATGGGCTTAACTATTTTCCCGACAATATTATTTCAACAAAAACATTACAGAACGCTATAACTATTCATAAATCAAACATTTAGGTTTGAAACAAATATTTAAAAAAAATATTCTTTACAAAAATTATAATGCCAAAAGTTAGTCGGAATTATATTTAAGCCTAAGCTATTCACAGAAGAAATTAACAAACAAAAATTGTATTTATTTCTATAAAGATCACATAAACCTCTGTAATTTCATTGATTTGTATTTTCATCATGTTTCATTTTATTGTATTTAGCTATAGGCCTACCTAATTAAGATTCTGTATATTTTGATTTTATATTCTACAAGTAAATGTTATGATTCTTGTACCCTCTAATGGTTTTGTTTGAAAGCTTGTTTTGATTTTTTGTGTTTTGTAAGACCTCAAATAAGTGGTTTTTTTTTTAATGTTAAATGCAGGCCCACTTACACATGATTATTTTAACAACTACTGCAGCACTTAATGGTTTTGAGTATCATACCACAAGATAGAAACTATTTAAAGTAATAGATATTTAGGCTTATGCATAGCTTGTCAGGAATATTATTTAGGTTTTTCATGATAATATACATAGTGCCCCCAAAAGGAGATGTGTGTAGCACCCCAGCTAAATCATAAATCTGCCACTGCATATTGTCACTTGGGAAGCCTAGTTATATAACAGGATAACTTTTCATCATAACGGCTTGGGATATGTG
>CABFOV010000612.1:30241-51559 GCA_902141375.1 Timema poppense | reverse complement strand
AGATTTATCTGATTACCAAACCCTTCCTTCACCTCTGACAAGACATCTTGTGAATGTGGGGAATGCCAGGCCTCCACCGTGGTTCGGATCCCACGTTAAACTGTAGGTCCTTCATTTCATCTCGCAATCACCCTACCATTACACATTAGCGTAAGTGCGTATAACCCGAACGGGTAGTAAGACGCAGTGCTAATAATAATAATAATAATAATAATAATAATAATAATACAGCAATGTAAAAAAACCATTAGATAAGTTACTTGAATCTCTGCTTTTAGAGGTTTGTTAATAGGTAGTTAAATAACTCTACTTTAGTCCTTACTTAACCTATTTTGAACATAACATAAACACAAAGTAGCCATTTGTGATTTAATATAATAGATGTTTTATCAATCTACTCTTCTTTGTTGCACATTTTTTATCTCATTGTATTTAAAATAAATATATTTAAGGGAATTTGTTCAAACCACACAATGATCTCTTGATCAAAATGAAGAAAAGGTTTTTATGAGAGGATTGGTGCTTTACAATCAAAACTAGACACAAACTTATTTTCTTAACCCCATGTAATAATACTTATTTGGGCTGTAAACCTATGTACTAATTACGCTAATGAGCTAAGGGTGAGGAAGCTTAAATTTAGAGGAAGTGTACCCACATTTTCATAGAGAATGGGAAACCACATAGGAAAAAACTCATTTAGAACACCCGACTGGGATCGAACCATGATCTCCCTATCATTAGTAATCTAGTCCATGGCGAGAGTACCGGCAGTACCTTATACCATGTAGCTACAGAAGCAGGTGACAACAAACTTAATGACCAATTTATCTGGTTAAACATTAAACAGGAGATTGAGAATCTAAGAATTCCCCTTGGTGTTAGAAAATTTGGCGAGGCGGTTTCCTATGACTAGGTGAATCGTAATATGACACATGATTGTTACAATTTAAAAAAAAATATTGATCTGTGTCTGTCTTAAATGCCTGATTTGATTTTATAAGTAAGCTAAGTATTTATGTTGAAGAAATATGGCCAGAAAAATTGAATAGGTAGGCCTATTCCTATTTACAAGAGCACACTTAAAACAATAATCTCAAAATTTCAGTTTGATTATTGATAGAATAAAGTCTTGACAAACATAATTATCCATGATGCATTAGCCATCGGCCTGGCTGCTAGATAGCTGTGTGTAGAGCTGAACCTAAAACCTCTTATTTAGTCTTAATTTAATGTGAGTTGAACTCTATTAGAGTTCACTCGTGTAACACATATGATCACCTCTGTGGTCTAATGGTCAGAGTTCCTGGCTACAGATTCAGAGGTCCCAGTTTTGATCCCCTGTGCTTCCAGTTTTTTCTGTGAAGCAGTGGATCTAGGATGGGGTCAACTCAGCCTCATGAGTACAATTGAGGCGCTACTTGAATAAATAATTAACATATCCAGTCTAGAAAACTGAGATTAATGGCCGGAAGTTTTGTTGGGCTGACCACATGATATCCTTTATCCACAAATGTTGGTACTATATTTGGCAACATCCGACAGCTGCTTGGTCGGTATAGTTAGCGTGCAGGCTGACACTATGGAGTTTTTTTGGGTTTTTTTAGTATAGCAAATACTTTTGACCTCCAACAGATTATATTGGATCCATGCACTTGGTTGATCTTTCATTTCCAGATCCAAGTTCTGATAAACAAAGCACAGCTATACCTCTTTCAGGTGAGCAGATGAGAGCTGAACCTATCAGTACTTATGTACCCTTTCACACTAGTGCACTTGATCTTAGTGTTGGTTCTCCCTACCACTAGCAAGCTACTTTTAGGGTATATGTAGTTTTTTTACAGAAGCGCACAGTACCTAAATTATTATTATTATTATTATTAGCATCGCGTCTTACTACCCGTTCAGGTTATACGCACTTACGCTAATGTGTAATGATAGGGTGATTGTGAGATGAAATGAAGGACCTACAGTTTAACGTGGAATCCGAACCACGGTGGAGGCCTGGCATTCCTCACATTCACAAGATGTCCTGTCAGAGGTGAAGGAGCACAGTACCTAAAGCTTATCACAGAAATAACTGAATTGAAGGAGTAAAAATTAGCAATTTATTCGACACAAAACAATTTATCGAATAATTTAGACCACGGTCAGTATGTGGAAGATAATCTGTAAATCCGAAACACAATTGCACAAGTTAAATTGAATTAATTTGTGATAAGTCTGGCTGTTGCCTTGCTAAAGTGGTTATCTGGCTACAATAATTTCATCTTGAATATTAAAAATAGTAACTGTTTGAGTATGTTGGTACACTCCTCGAAGTTAACTAAATTAAATTATTTTTAAATGGCACAATTTAGTGCGAATTTTAGTTAGGCCTACACATGAAAAAGTTATTTTTAAGTGGCTCCATAGGTGTTGTACAACAGGGATTGTTAGGGCAGGTGGTTGTGTGGGGTTACGATCAGACTGATACATGGGGGAAAGGAGGAACTTTCCTTTAGACCCAAATGAAATCCTTGCTATGTGACACTATCCAGGTGTTGTCCCATGCCCAGTCATTCTTCACTCATATTTATTCTTTCATTTGGATGCGGATTTAACCGTAATTAACAAATATAATCTGATGACTTTTTAAGCCATCAGGATATATGCGTTGGTACTATTGGCAGCACAAAGCCCTATCGAGTCAAAGGTGGCTGAGTTATCTTAGAGCATTGGCGTACTAATAGCAGGTACAATTCCCATATCCGAGTGTCATTTTTCAATAGACAAAATATTAATAATTATAATAAATAATTATTGTTAGTGTTATTAATTAATCATTCATAATTATAAATTATAATACTAATCACTAATCACAAAAGTTTTAATAATAACTAGTATTATTATTGTTATTTATAGTATTGTTAGTATTATTTTATGAAATCGTAATAATAAAATTCAATGTGAATGAAAGTTAATACAAATTTTAACACAAAAAATTGGAACTTATAAAAGTGCTGATGTGCTGAAACATGTTGAGATTTTTGGCTGATCTACATTCAGAAAACTAAAGAACAAGGGTATTCAACACCAGATAAGAATAGAATTCAATTTGTTAATATCAATTGCTTTATCTAATACATCTCCTTCTCTAAATCATAATATTTTCTGTGAAAACCTCTTTACATTTGTTCTTATATGTCTTATTTAGTTTAGTTTAGTGTAATTTTCTTAAAATTGTCTATTGATCTGAGATTTGCTACTTATTATATCATTGTTTATATCTTACCTATTGTTCTTTTTACTTTTATGAGTTCTAAATTTTATTATTAATTTTTATTAACTTTCATTCACATTTAATTCTATTATTACGATTAAATATTGTTTCCTTATTAAAATTAATTAGTTTTTTTCAAAAATTATTTTATTGTCTGGAACTATTAATACTATATATTACAAAGTTTAGTGATATTCATTGTAAATTGTAGCAACGAGATAGTTAGTTGCACTTGGTAACTTTTATCAAGTTTCATAATATTCCATCATTGTATAGACTAATTTGTAATTAATAAGTTTGTAACATTTGTTGACTGCTCTCAAGCACTTACTATCTATTAAAAATATATATATATATATATATATACTACTTTTTTACATTTTATTCAAGATAAAATAATATCTTTGCATTTTTAATAAATTTATTCAATCTTTAATGACATAAAGGTGTTTTATATATTAAAGGTTATATTGAATGTTACATTTATGGATCATGGATTACATTTGCTTATGGTTTTAATCCTATTTCTCCATTTTTATATTCCATATTCCTTTTATTTACATCCATTAACCTCTTCCTTTATCTTAACCATATTCAACATTGAGAAGTCAAAGTATTTTAACATTAAGATTGCATAAAAGGGGAATTTTATAACATAGTGTTTGGGCTTTAAAAAAACTCCATGGCATCAGCTTGCAACTAAGCCATACCGACTGAGCGACAGCCGTCTCTTGGCGAAGATAGTGCCAGTGCTTGAATTATTTGATTTGGTCACACAAAAAATTATACTATAAAAAAGTTACATCTAATCTTTGAAATATTGTGTAGATAAAGTTTATTAACTAAAAACAACATAGCATTAGCAAAACTATAGCTTAAATCTTAACTAAAACAGATCAGTTAATATGCACTTTAAAAAGTGATAATCCTCTATTAGTATTTAGGCCAAGATGATTTTATGTTAGTATTGTATTTTTTATACTTAGATCAATAAACAACAGTTTGTAGAGTAATTATTTTTTTTACTAAAATAATAGTCACAAATATATAATTAAAGTTTATCTTTTGCTTATTCTTAACTAAATAATAACAGTTGGGATATAAATTTTAAAAACATTTCACAACATTTTGGCAGTTCTGTGTGCTAAAAACATTCTTAAGAGACAAAGAAGGTTACATTTATTATTCAAAATTTTTTGAAACTCAACACACAACTCTTAAAAATAGTTTATTTTACAAGTAGGTGAATTTAACATAGCTTTATTTCATCATCAACTGTTTCCATCGTGTGGCCGGATCACTTTAGTAAAATGCCTCCATATTTCTTTATCCGTCCACCTCCTTCCTTCTTTAATTTCTTCCATTATTCTCCTCTCACTTGAACACTTTCTGTTATCAGCTCCTCCCATCTCTTTCTTGGGCTCCCCTGCAGTTTTTTCCCCAAATATTTCATTTCCAGCATTTCCTTCGAGATACTCTCTTTTTCCATCCTCGTTACATTTCCATACCATCTCAGTCTTGGTTCAAGTCATCAGCAAACATCATGGCTTTCAGTTTTTCCTCCCCGAGTTTTACTGTCACTTTATTTATGACCATTCCCATTACAAATAGCAATGGTAAAAGGGCACTCCCCTGCTTCACTCAATTTTTTTTTAACCACTCCTTCCTTCCACTCTCCATCTTAACACAACTTCTGTTATCCTCATACATGCTTTTCACTCTCATTACCACTCTTGCCTCCTACATTGCGTTCCAAACTTAATTTCTATCCACTCTCTCATATGCCTTCTCCACATCCATAAATACCATTACCAAATCTTTCACATATTTCTACTGTGTATGTTATATGGCAAAGATTAAGTCTATTGTAGACCTTTGTTTCCTAAAGCCATGCTGTTCCTCTCCCCATCTTCCTTCCTTTTTAATTCTTATTCTCTTTTCCAGAATCTTCTCATATATTTTTGTACAGTGGCACATCATCGTTATCCCCCTATGATTTGTACACATCTTCCTGTCTCTTTTCTTAAAAATAGGTCTTATAACTCCTTTTTTCCATTCGTCCGGTACCTCGTTCTGCTTCCAAACCACTCTCAGCACCCTGTATAACCATTGTATACCTACTTCACCTTCTGCCATTATCATTTCCACAATCATTTTGTCCACATTTGGTGCTTTTCCTTGTTTCATGCTCTTTAAAATGTCCTCCACCTCTTTCCATGTTCGACCTCTTTCCTCCTCTTCTATTTTTTCCTGTTCCTCTCTTTCACTCACTATTCCGGGTCGAACATTTTCTCAAAATATCTTATCCATAGTTCCTTTTCTTCCTCTCTTGTCTTCAACATTCTTCCTTCTTCATCTATCAATCTAACTTCTTGTCTTTTCTCACTTTTCCTGTTTCTTAATTGGCTATATAACACCTTCTTACTTAATTCCACTTCCCGGTCAAGCATTTCCATCCATTTTTGCATCCAATCCTTCCTGGCTTCTCACACAACTCACCTCACTTTTTTCTTCTTTTCTCTATATCCTTCCTCTGTTTCCTCATTCCTATTCTTAAAACTCCTTCTGAATACTCCTTCAGCCTGTCGTTCCCCCAGGGTGTCTCCTTCCACTTCATCTTATTACTTGTCCTCCCACATACCTCCTATGACGCTCCCACTAGACTGTTCTTAAACCTTTCCCATTCAATCTCTAAACTTTGTATCACATCCTTGGGTATTAAGCTTTTTACCTTTCTTAGGTAAAGCTTTCCTTCCTCTCCATTTTTTAGCCTCCACACCTTTATTCTTCTTTCTTGTCTTAATACCTTTCTCCTACATTTACATCCCTTTGTGTCTGCCCCCGAACAACCTGTGGTCACTAAGGACACACTTTGTATTACCTTGATGTTTGTCTGCCTTTTCATTTTTTCATCTATGATGAAGTAGTCTATCACCAACTTTTGCTCCCCATCCTAACTGAATATACTGATCTTATGACTTTCTCTTTCCTTCTTATACCAGCTGTTTGCCACTTTCATTTTATTTCTTGCACATAGCTCAAACAGTCTTCTACCCTACTCGTTTATCTCTCCCCATCCTTCTTTCCCTAACACCTCCTCAAACCCCACTCTCTCTTTCTCTACTTTTGCATTCAGATCGCCCATTACTATCTGACACTCGTTTCCCATATGTCTTTTTTAGGTCTTCCTCAAACTTGTCTTTTTCTTAACTCTTTCAAACCTAATTGTGAAACTTTATAATACACGATTAAAATAAATTTGAATCATAATATAAAGTCTCACAATTAAGTTTGAATAAAACATTGATTTTGCTTTATTGATTTTCCAGAAAAGTTTATATGGGATCGAAATATGGTCTATGCATTGATTGAAGAATACAAAAAAAGAGTAAGTGAATTTGAAAATCCATCTTACAAGAAAAGACGCTTGTGGAGCAAAATAGCACATGCCATGCGTGTGAGAGGCTTTAAAATGATGACGGATGAGATGTGTGACATTAAATGGCGTAATCTTAAGAAAACATTTAAAGAAATCTACTTTGGAAAGCGGTCAACAGTAAAGTGGGAATATTACAATGTGCTCAAACATATTTTCGAGAAAGATATGTCCTTCTATTCAAATTTTGGTGCTGCACATAGGAGACCATTACTTTCTAAGAAAACTCTCAACAAAAAGACTCTGGCAGAAGAAATGGAATTAGAACCTGATTCGTCAAATTCATACATAATTGACGACTCTCGGGAAGGACTTGAGGAAGGTGAAATATCTGCAAATGAAACTCAAACTGTGTCAAATCACTTATACCAACATTCATCGCAACAACCCCCTCCTTGGTTTTTGGAATTTTTACAAGTTTATCAAAAAGATGAAGAAAAAAGGATAGATATGATTAAAAAAATGCATTCTGACATCATTGCAATTGAAGAAAAAAAATGTGAACTTCTTAAAATGTTAATTACAAAATTGAGCCCTGTTGATTTTAGGGAAGGTTCAAGCACACAGTCTCTATCAATTGAGAATTATAAACCTGAACCCAATATGTAATTACAAAGTAATAAATATAATTCCAATGAAGGATGGGTTTAACAAGTATATTATACGAGTTACAGTAGCAAGAAATGCGCTCTATTCATATATATCTTAAATTGTATGACATTGAAAAACCTATTTTGGAGTACAAATAAATTGGGTGCAAAGCTGGAGCATTCAAGAACACTCCTTCAAGTGATTACTCCATAGCATGAGCCTGCAAGAGAGCTATACTGAGCGGCCGCCGCCGTTAGCTATGATAGTGAAAACATTTGCAGATAGAGTGTGTCATATGGTCAACATAAGACCTTCGGCTGTTTATCCAATTTTCTAGACCAGAGTTGTACTTCTTTTATTCAAGTAGCTACCCATTTGTCTTCACGAGTCTGAGTTTGAACCCGTTTCAGACCCGTTGCTTCACAGACAAATTTTCTGGAAGCACCATGAGACTGGTTTCTTACATATTTTATGTGTACATTTATCTCTAAAACAACCCTCACCGTTCCTTGTCTATTAAATTAAGCAACTAAATCATTTATCTCAAGACCTGAAAAAAAACACCTTAACTTTCATTCTCAGAATATATATTAAGAAATATATAAAAATAACAATTTTGTGGTTCAATTTAAGGATTATAATATTTTCTTTCTTACATCATTTACTTTAGAAAAATGTTAATGCACAAAATTGTTTTACCATGGAACTTACCCTTCACTAATTAGGTCACTACATGATTATTGTCAATTAATAAGTAATAATAATAATTAATTTGGGGATATTATAAATGAGATTTAGTTGTAAAATTTATTTTATAGTATCCACAAATTGAACCACATTAGTTAGATGGAAAATTGTATTAATAGGGCGCAAGTTTAAGCCACTTTAGCCTTGTTTTACACTAAACACAATTTGGTAATTATACCTTTCATGACGAATTTACTTTTCAAAAATAGTCATTGAATTATATATTTAGTAACATTTTATAAAACATTCTAACAGAACAAGTTGTAAGTAAGTAGTGGTTATTAAACAAAATAAAAAAAAATTGTCATTTTATGTGAAGTCAACACAAAAAATAGTATTTTTCATTTAAGCTTTTTGAATCTTTATAAATGCAAATTAATGTTGAATTTGGCACTTTCAAGAATATAGTGTCTAGCATAACCACTATTGAACCTAAATTTTTCTTAATGGGCTCATTTCAAGGTTTTTTTGAAAAGCTTTATAATTTTACTCAACACATGCGTTTTAAAGGTTTTCAGGGTTATTTTATTGAAAATTTGAACGTAAAGCTAATAAAAAGTCAATTTAAAAATTTTAAATCTCTTTAGAATTTTTTTCTAAGTTCTTAAATCAATATTATTTTGAATTCATCCCTTTGATTTTCACTAATTCTGAGTAGATTTTAATTCTCTTAGGCTTGCTATTGGTTTGTAGAGTAAATGAGTGCCATAAATTGGTTGTAGGGACAAAAATCTTTGTTTATGGATGACCTTTTCTTCATCATTATATTGTTAATAACCCACTTATAATGATGAAAGAGTCACTATTTGGTAATCATAGGGATATTACAAGCATGTACAAGATGTTAATAGCCTCACACCATTGCATGCATTTTTTTTTTCACAACTTGCAAAAATTCCATTCTAATGTTCTATCCTTAATCTAAAGACTCTCACAAATGTACAGATTGGTGAAATTCTTTCTGGATTTTTTGCTGAATATTAATATTGATTAATATTAGCACTGCGCCTTACTAGCCGTTTGGGTTATACACACATACACTAATGTGTAATGGTGAGATAATTGTGAGATGAAATGGAGGACCTATAGTTTAACCTGGAATCCGAACCACGGTGGAGGCCTGGCATTCCCCACATTCACAAGTTGTGATCAATACATGTCTTGTAAGAGGTGAAGGAGGGGTTTGGCAATCAGATAAATCTGTGTCAAAACTGTTTGCTGAAGAACCATCAGGTAAGTAAACTATTGTATCATGTGTTAAAACAATCTGAAACCAAAACAATACAAAATAGTTCTTTCATTATTAATAGCTAAAGATGCAATGTTGCTTAAGAAATAATCCAGTTGAAGTCTTGTTCTTTTCTTGCACTATAACGTTCATCTTGCTAGAAAAAAAAAATGTGTCTCATTTGTTAATAAATGAATGCTGATGTAGTTCTAGGCTAGCTTTTTCAAAAATCAATTTGATGGAATTATCGGTTACTTTGTCATTGTTAAGAAAGTTGTATTATTAGTTGGAAAATCACTATTTGTACAAAACAAATTCTTTTCCATTTTCATTGAAAAGAGCTTATTGTTTATATTTTAAATTATTTGGATCAAACAAAGCAGTTGGTACATTCTAAGGGGAAAAAAAAGTGGCTTGAGAATGACTGCATATGGTTTCAGCAAAAAATATCTTTGTATAAAATCCAATGAATTTCTCACTCCTCTGTTAGTTTATTTAATTTTCTCCCGGCTAATATAATCTTGAAATTTGGGTGAATACTACAGAAACACACTGAGTAACAATAACTCTGCTAAGAGTGCAATGTTTGGGATGAAGCTAAAATTTTTTTTTGAAAAACCCCACTCGGTTATCAAGATATTTCTTCTTAAAAACAAATAGATCTCTCTCAGATTATTGAGCCTTAAACTTTTTCATGTACTTTTTTACCGTCAAGATTCATGAATACAGTAGAGTCTCAGAAACTCAACATGCAAATTGCGCACATGCACACAATTGTTGGCGTCAGTCATCACAATCCAAGGTCATTCAACTCTATAACCTCTAAGTTTGTTTGTGTAACTTGAGTGGAACTGTCGTGCTTACATGTTTGTACAAGTGCTGTTTTTGTTAATTTTCCAATTTAGTAACGTGTTTTTCAAATCAATACAATATATGTACAGTATTGTATTGCATTTCTGTATATTACACATATGTATATACACCATTATATTATACTGTACATATATTAATGTTACTTCACCATACAATACTACAGTACAGTACAACTGTACCTATAATATTTGATACTGTACTGTAATTCAGCTTTGTTTAGTAAACATGCATCTTATGCAAGTTCATTCATAAAACTAGATATTTCAATAACTTGACACCGTCTCACTCCATATTAGGTCGAGTTTCCAAAACTCTGCTGTTTTTTTTTGTTTTTCAGACAAAACTATGCTTATCTTGTCACTGTTATAAAAAAAATTCACAAGATCAGTCTTTATATTATTCAATATTTTTCTAGGTATTGGTTTAGATGATGAAAGAATTCCTTTATTTTTCACCAGTCTTTTTACCTTTCTTTCCAATAAGTTTGATGTGATGGATTTTCTCTTCATTTTATTAC
The DNA here is from genome assembly GCA_902141375.1 of Timema poppense. Classification (NCBI taxonomy): domain Eukaryota; kingdom Metazoa; phylum Arthropoda; class Insecta; order Phasmatodea; family Timematidae; genus Timema; species Timema poppense. The sequence continues at coordinate 40,905 of CABFOV010000612.1, read as the reverse complement.
TAATCAAGCACATAAGTATCAGTGTCAGTATTTGTAGAAGTCAAAACAATTTAAGTTGAACATATTTTTGAACTATAACTCTTGTTTATCTGTTACAAACCTTACCATTCTTTCCGATTTCCTAAAATATAATATAATACTAGTACTATTTGTTATATATAGATTGCAAGTGATCGCGAATGTGTATATTCTTACCAGTAGGATGCCAACAAAAAAAATTATTTTTCTAACTGTCTTAAGCTTTTCCTTGTTACGTCCTTAATAAGCTTCTTCCACTGGTCTCTGTCCTGTGCCCTCTTTACAGTTTGGTTGCATGGTAGGTGTGTGGCACTCTTGAACTCTTCACACCATTTCATTCTTTTCTTTCCTCTCCCTCCGTTTCCTTCTACCATCCCCAACATATATTTTACCATGGAAGACATTCTTCTTATAATGTGTATAAATAAGAAAGCTAGATAGTTGTGGTTCTAGCTTCTAACAATTCTCATAAAATTCAGAACATTTTACATAAACATAATTATATTAGTTATGTGTTATGTTATGATAAAAATATTTTGTTTGGGCATTTAATTTTATTTGAATAAAACAAAAACTTTTTTTCTACCCTAAATAATAATTGGTTGTTTTAGGTCATTTCGATTTTCAGGCAGAGACTCTTAAGGGGAAGGTATCAGACAAGAAAAACTTTTTAGGGACTTCATCATTGGAACTTGAATGTATGAAGGGATATAAAGTGTGCTTGCATTATGGGAGTAAGTAATGTTCGTTGGAATGACCAAGGGGATTTGTGATGTGAAAATAAATAAACCAGTGTGGATGAATTGCAATCATGTAATAACAGATTAATGTACACCTCATTTATCTTGAAAGATATCAGTCTTTCCTTAATGAATTACACTATGACACTATCTTATAAGCTGTCACATCGTGTATTTATGGTAGGTTGTAAAGTGGTCAGGGTTTTAGGCCCTTAGCTCTCAAGCATTTCATTTATGAATTTATATTAGTTTGCCATTGTTTACATATTAATACACTAAAGATACTGAGAGTACTAAACTGATAAATACATTTTTCATTTCCCATTCGTTTAGGCCTAATTTAATTCTCTTTATTACTATCAAATGGCTAATTATAAGAAAGTAGAAAGTGTGGGTTTTATGGTAATTATAAGTTATGTAAATCACAACCAAAGTTGTAAGCAATTGTAACTAGTCGGCGCTAGTCAGCTGTTGATGATGATCCCCACGTTGTGACGCCATTTTTGTAACCAGTCAGCGCCTCATCATCTGCTGCAGATAAGCCCCACGTTGTGACGCCATTTTTGTACCCAGTCGGCGACTGGTCAGCTGATTTGAAAACACCAGCCTCCCCTTCTCATCTTCTTCTTACTTTGTCGTCCACGGCAGTCAGTTGTTTCGGTAGAGCATCTCGGGGTTATAGATATAATGGTGGGGGTAGAGGTACACAGCCGATTAAAAAAGATATTGTTTAGCGTAGCATTTGAATTTGAAGTTTTATTTTAATAAATCATTTACATTTTAGTACCAAGGATATTTAATTTAGAAACACGAACTAATTATGACATAGCTAAAGATAATTATTTAGCCACTTGGTCTACCTCTACTTTCTCCCATCTTGAAAGTTACGATAAGTTAATTGAGAGTACCGGTCTTTACTCTTTGCGTGCTAACCGGCCAGTGCCGCGTCTGACGCTTTCCTTCCAGATAAGGTCAAAAACAGACGCTACACTAGAGGCACTGATTGGCCAGGAGTCCGCGCCAAAACCTCCCCCTCCCCTGAAAGACCACACGTGCAAGAACAGGTGCATCTCCCAGCTTCCGGGTTCAGCTATTAATACATTGCACGATGCTTAAAATGAAAAGTAAAAATAATAAATTTGGATGACTCTAATATTCCAACAAAGACTTTAAATAATGAAAAACTATTAGATTATAAATTTAAAGGCCTGAAAATGAAGTTAGTGAATTGAAATTTAAAACATATATTGCTTACAACTTTGGTTATGATTTACATAACTTATAATTACCATAAAACCCCACAGTTTCTTATAATTAACCATATGATAGTAATAAAGAGAATTAAATTAGGCCTAGATGAATGGAAAAGAACAATGTATTTATCAGTTTAGTATTCTCAGTATCTTGAGTGTATTAATATGTAAACTAAAGGAAAAACTAATATAATTTTATAAATGAGATGGTTGAGAGCTAAGGGCCTAAGACCCTGACCACTTTACACAATATATGTTTTAAATTTCAATTCAATTCATTAATTTCTTTTTCAGGCCTTTAAACTTTTAATCTAATAGTTTTTCATTATTTAAAGTCTTTGTTGGAATATTAGAGTCCTCCAAATGTATTACTTTTACTTTTCATTTTAAGCATCAGTGCAATGTATTAATAGCCGAACCCGGCAGCTGTGAGACACACCTGTGGCTTGCACGTGTGGTCTCTCAGGGGGGGAGGTTTTGGCGCGGACTCCTGGCCAATCAGCACATTCAATTTAGCGTCTGTGTTTGACCCTATGTGGAAGGGAAGCGTCAGACGCGACACTGGCCGGTTAGCACGCAAACAGATAAGACCTTTATACAAAAAGTTATTTTTGTAATTTGGGCAGATAGGGTTTCAAGATGGGTGGAAAGAGATGTAGACCAGGTGGCTAAATGACCACTACCTTAAAAAATTATCCGTATTCATGTACTAAATAATTTGTTTCTCTACATTAAGTAACACGTGGTACAAAATGTCATATTTATTTCAAATTCTACTCTAAATATTATCTATTTAATCGGCTGTGTCCATCTACCCCCACCATTATCTGTATAACCCCGAGATGCTCTTCTGGAACCTACTGACTGCCGTGGACAACACCTTATGAAGAGGAGTAGGCTAGGATGGGCGACTAGTTACAAGGTAAACTTGCTACCCTACAGGTTAAACAAAGTGTAGATTAAATTGAACGAAAGTCCAGTGGATATTCTGATCTTGCAAGTATATTTGCCAAATGCGGCCATCAGGATGAAGAGAGGGGAGAAATATATGATGAACTTGAATAAATAATTGCAGAATAAAGAAGAGGATAAGTATGTATATTATATCGATTTCTGTCAGAAGAATGGAATAGTGGTCACAAATACATGCTTTGAGAAATATAATAAAAGATTAAACATATGAAACAGCCTAAAAGAGTTGGCCAGTTATCGGACTATATATACTCACTCAGCAAAAGTTCAGAAACACCGCGAAGCATGTGAAAACAAAGTAATCAGCGGACATTAATTCATACCACAATATGCTGGTTACAAATAAGCATAAGAAGAAGCTTTACAAAAGACGGGGCAACATACAACCTGCATTACACCCATAAAACTAAAGGTTAATCTTACAAAACTTTTATCTCAACTACCATGAATGATAACAAAATATTTCTAATATCAAATTGAAGTTAACATTATGCTGAAAATGCTGCACTCATCCAAATTTAAATAAAAACTCTTAATAATTTGATAAATAAATTATATAGAAATTAATAAATAAGCTTCAAATGGTGAAATTAGAAGTAAATTTAAATTTTCACTTGCTAGATGCATAGAGCAAATAGTGTACGCTTCCAAAGGTAGAATCACATCTGGATTTTTAGATCAATTAACTGATTAAACGCTTTTAAACTATTTTAATATATTGCTAGTTAAAATTAAAGTGTACTTCCCTTATATTCTTGCAAAAAGCCCATTAATTACGCTTGGTTGCTGTCACTCAGAGAGCCTAAAGAGGGTTGTAAGTCTTTCAATGATCTTTACCTGAAAGGTTACTAACAGACCAAATGGAGTGGGGCACATTGCTCAATGCAAGTTATTAATGTAGGGATATGATTAACTGTGAACTTATTTTAAATGGTGTAAAAAATTGATGAAATAATCTTGATTATAAAAAAGAATATTTTAAATTAAAAAACTGCAAAACGCTTAAAAGAAAGGAAATTTACTGTGCTCAATTTATGATATTTATATTTATATAAGAGATTTTATTCATTGTTATGCTAAGCATATTAATATCAGGGAGTAAATATGTCTGAAGATTCTAAGAGATAACTTCAAATGAAGTTCCTTCAGAAATTGAGACTGAACCTAATGATTTAGAAGATATGGTAAGGAATCTGAATATCAACAACATAGCCGAAATACAGTCAAAAGGCAGACATATGGTTCAATTGTTAGTAGATGTGCTGTTAAACATGAAATTTGACACTGGTGATGTAGTATCTATTATTAGTAAAGAAATTTACAAGAAAAATTTCCAGCATATTCCATTGCAATCGTCTAACTTAGTTCCCAAAACTGTTAGCGGAGATGCGCTGGAAATAAATTGAATAATTGAAGCTTGTGTGAAACATAATAATAACAATTATGAATTACCAATGGTAGTATGCAAATCAAGAACAGTGCCTTTATTGGGAAGACAGTGGCTTGATAAGCTTGGACCAAATTGGGGGAAAGTGCTTGAACTGAAATCGGTTGAATTGGCATTGGAAGAACAATTCTCAAGTAAATATCCATATAGTTTTAACCAAAATGGTGACAAAATTTGTGGATTTCCAGCTAATTTAATTCTAAAAGACGATGTGATACCTGTATTTAGAAAAGCATATGATGTTACTTATCATTTAGAGAAAAATAAAAGAAGAACTCCAAAAGTGGCAAGAAAAAGAAATCATCACACAAATCCATAATTCACAATGAACACTCCCTTTAGTTGTTGTGCCAAAAAAAGGAGGATCCGTATGATTGTGTGCCGATTTCAAGATAACTGTGACTCCACCTTTAAAGATTTACCAGTACCCATTACCTAAGATTCAAGACATATTTTCCAAACTAACAGAGAAAGTGTTTTGTGTAATAGACTTAAAAGAAGCATTACCTACAATCAGATATGAACCCAGAATCAGAAGAAATAATGGTTATAAATATTTAAGGTGGTTTACTGTATATTCACTGCATCGAGTGCTGTATGGAATAGCGAGTGGTCCAAGTATTTTTCAAAGTGTGATGGACAAAATATGGTAAGAAATTGATGACGTGGTGTGATATATCTATGATGTTATTACCAGCGGGGAAATAGAACAATGTATGACTAAACTACAAATGGTCATGAAACGTCTTAGTGATCATCATATTAAGATAAATTGGAATAAATCAGAGTTCTTTAAGACTAATTAGAGTATTTTGGGTTTATGCTTTGTTCTGAAGGAATAAAACCTACAAAAGAGAAAATAGATGCAATTCAAAAAGTCCAGCTCACAATGATGTCACACAACTCAAATCCTAGTTCGGATTACTCAAATTTTATGCAAACTGTATTCCAATGTCATTAACTCTATTACAACCATTGAACAATTTGCTGTCAAAGAATGTTAAATTTGAATGGATAAAGATATGTGAAGAAACTTTTAAGAAAAGCAAAGTAATGATAATCAACTTTAACTTGTTAGTTCATTACAATCCGGACTTACCTTTACGATTCGTAACAGACGCGTCACCATATGGGGTTGGTGCGGTATTGTGTCATGTTTTTGAGAATGACGAACAACCGATGGCCTTTGCAAGTGCTACTTTAACATTAGCACAGAAGAATTAGTCTCAATATGAACGAGAAGGATTGACAGTGATATTTGGCATACAGAAGTTTCACAAGTTTCTCTATGGGCAACAGTTTTAAATAATCACGAATGCTCAAGTAATCCAGAGAAGTTTTGGTGAAAAAAGAAATATTCCAACACTTGTAGCTGCTACATTGCAAAGATGGGAATTGATACTATCAGTGTACAACTATAAAGGGAAATATCGAAACCATGTCAAGAATGCGGATATGGTATCAAAACAGCCACTTGAAGAAGTTTTTCTAGATGAAGGAGATATCTGTGCTATTTCCCCTACAATATTACTGGAAAAAGTAGTAAAGGAAACAGCAAAAGACAACATTCTAATTGCTGTACGAGAGATATCAAATAGGAATTGGCCAAATAAAGTGGGTTCTAAATGTGTGTCTTATTTTAGGAGACGAGAAGAAATTTCCACAGTTGAAGGTGTGCTTGAATGGGGATCTCGTGTAATTATTCCTAAGAGCTTAAGACATGATGTTCTTAAGGGTGTTACATGGAGGAGCACTGAAAGCGTTCCAGCTGTTTCAACATTATTTGATATTTCTTAAACTGGGTTTTCAACAAAATTTAGGTGTAAGTTTTGACCAGTTAAACAGTTTAAAGGTTTTAAGAATGTCTGCTAACTTATGTAAGACCTTAAATAAACAATCCCGCATTTGCTTCAAATTGTTCTGTTGTAACCCTATCAAAACATGACTTTATTTGATAGAGGAAGGCTAGTTTAAGGTCTGTGTCATTTTACTTTGAACCCTATTTCTAATCCTAACGCCTAACCAAGAGGGTTCAAATACAAAATAAAAGTAAGAAGTCAACAAAAAGAAAGAGTGTTCTGAGTGAGTGGTGAATATCAGAAAAAGCTGGGCTAAAAAAAACCAATACCCAGCACACGCAATTAGGAACAATTGCGGGACCCGTCCCCACGGTCAACCTCAACAATATATAACTATACCCCTAATTTGATTACCAGACAACAATTTAGCTAACATTATACCTAAGGGTGAATTAGTAAAAAGAGTAAGTAGAAAAATGTACTACAAGAGTTGTTTATTAGATATTCAAAAAGCTATGAACAACAATTAATTAAAATAATAAATCCTAAGAAAGGAAAAAGGTTTACAATATTTCGTAATCTCATATGAAGAGCGCCATGAATGTATAAGTGATTACCATCACTAATTACGTTAACAAAATTATCAGTTAGCCAAAAAAGATCAATATAGGACTCATAAATTTAATCTCTGCCAAATGATCATGTGCTTTTCAAAAAAAAAGACAGTATCCTTCCATTTCTACGTCCCGTGAAAAGGGAAAATATACTTAGACCTAAAATTATCAGATTTCTTACGTTGGCATTAGCTAGAGCAATCCACATTTAAATTGCCAACACTTAAGAAATTACTAACCATAAACGAAGTTATTAAGGCGGATATTGCTGACCTCTTACTAGCGCTGATGGCGCCCGATACATTAAGTTCATATGCAAACATTGGAGGTGAAACATTAATAGCACTACTCTCTAACCCGTATCCAATAACATTAAAGTTAATTATAATTGAGATAAACCTTAAGTCCAAAAAAGGCATTGTTATTAACAAAATTACTAGATATTTGTTTTCTCGTTAGCGTCCAATAACACAAGTTCATTATAGTTGAGATAAGTATTAAGAACCCAAAAAATATTATTATTAACAAAACCATTAGATATTTGTTTTTTTGTTAGAATCCAATAGCACAAGTTTATTATAATTGAGATAAACCTTAAGTCCAAAAAGGGGTATCATTATTAGCAATATTACTAAATATTTGTTTTCTTGTTAGAGTCCGATAACACAAGTTCATTATACTTGAGATAAGTATAAAGTACACAAGAAATATTATTATTAGCGATATTACTAGATATTTGTTTTCTATTTAGAGTCCAGAGTCCAAAGTTTAAGTCCATTATACTTGAGATGAATATTAAGTGCATAAGAAATATTATTATCAATAATATCATTAGATATTTTTTTTTTTTGTTCAAGTCCAAAGTTTAAGTCTATTTATACTTGAGGTAAATACTAAGTTCATAAGAAATATTATTAGATATTTGTTTTTCTAGTTCAAGTCCAAATTTTAAGTCCATTAAGCCGAAAAAGAATGTTGCTTACATTATTAATTTCCGAAGCCTTCGCTTGCTCAAGCGATTACCAAAGCCAGTCCAAGAGTGGCACTTCACTCACACGATCACTCTTTTATACGATTACAACACAGTCCACAGAACGTGGAATGATGGGATGATGAGGGGAGGAAAACCAAAGAACATAAACAAGGAGGGGGGGTTCTACAAGTTTCTAGACTGGAGTAGAAACAAAACAGGACACTGGCGAAGAGTATTTTCTTTCCAACCGAAGATCTTTGGTCCGGGGATCCTGTCTCTCAGTGTTGAATTGGCGCGGTCTTAGTATTTCGTGGTAAGTCGTCTTGTTCAGGCGTGTGGGTTTCGATGGGCCGATTGAGTGTGTAGTTGAGCCAACAGCAGATGGTGTCAGTACAATAGGGTAAGTCTGTTGTTATTGACTTGGTTAAGGTTGGCTTGTGGCTAGTGCTACAACTTTAATCTTAGGGGTACAAATATTGGGGTAAGGCGTAGTCAATTTTTAAAATTTTAAAATATATAGCTAGATAAGGACCTGTTGATATTTTTCGCCTACATTTAGGTGAAAACCACATTTAAAAATATAAAACCACTTCCTCAAAAATGCGGGATTTACAAACGCATAAAACGCCCTCTCCATTTAACATCCTTAACGAATTGCATGATCATCATTCCAGCATTGTGAAAATGAAATTGTTAGCTAGATCAATATTCTGTTGGCCTAGCATAGATGCCGACAGTGAATATACCATAAAATTCTGTGAAACGTGTCAGTTTACTGCAAACCCAAGACAATACAAGTATTTGACACCATGGCCTACCACAAATAAAACATTTGAAATGGTTTATATAGATTACGTGAACTTTAAAAATCACATGATCTTGATGATAGTTGATTACTATTCGTTTTGAATTGAAGCTTGGATTGTTAAAAGAGCTACTGCGCCAGAAACTGCAGTCAAATTGAAAGAGTGCTTTTCAACATTAGGCATGCCAGATACGATTGTGTTTGATAATGGTTCACCTTTTAATTCAGAAGAGTTTGTTGAGTTTTGCCTTAATAATGGAATCAAGGTGATAAAAACCGCCGTATCATTTCCCATCAAATGGTATATTAGAAAAAGTGGTTCATATTGTAGTAGGAACATTAAAGAAGATGGTATACCAAGCCCCCAACGTTACGCTTGACCTCCTGTTAGTGAACTTGTTGTTTCACTGTAGAAATTCTCCAACTACAGTGACTGGGAAGCAGTGGCGGCTCGTGTATAGGCACTGTGGAACTGCATCACCCCCTATTTCAACTTGATATTGTCGATAACATTTAATAAAATGAGTCATTTAAAAAAAATCTTTCTTTATTTTTGTAGTACAATATATATTCCTTAAGCCTAATGTCAGTACTTCAGTAGCCATCCCCCAGTGTAGCGTTGTACTGCATAAGTAAACATAAAAAAAAGCCCAAGCTTACACCATTTGTATGACGGCTGGAACCACACGGAACGCTGACGCTAGTGACTATCAGACACACCTTCTCGGAACCGCGGCAAAAATAACACTGATCTCCAATGTTGTGATGTGATTGTGCCAAATACATTGAGTAGCAAATAACTTGTGCTGTGAAGATAACCTACTCTAGAATGATCGAGAACATTAACGAACCTTGTAGAAGCTATGTTGTCATACGCATGCTATGTTCCCGATTTTTCCTGATTGTGCCTCCCACCCCGTTTTTTCCGTCTCTTCTCTTTCTGGGTTGTGTGGTATATATAGTGGCGGCAGGGCAACCAGTCGAAAGCGATATGTAAACAAAACTTGTGACATCGCACGAAACCTTGCGACGCTGCATGTTGAAGTAAACTAAATGAAAGAGTTCAAATTTAATAAAGTTTTTATGAATTGTTAATATTACTCGCTAAAAAGGAATTTCCATGAACAATAGGCCGAAAGAGAATTTAGTACCTCCCAGAAATTTCCAGGACATCTAGGTGTGTCCGAGGACACGATCCAGACAAAAGCCCTGACAAGAGTAGTCGTACATTTTGAACTACACCATTATATACTCTTATATTTAGCTCAAAGAGGGGGGAAGAGGGGTAAACAAATAACGGTCAACACAAAACAAAGAAGAGAGACAGGGGATAGATAGAAATCCGTGGAACCACGTAGGAGCTTGTAGAATATTCCAGGCCACGTGTTACGACATAACACTACAGTCTTGCGCGTGCGCACCACACTTTTACCACCACGCCTCGAGATACCACTCAGTCCACTCTTGCACGATACTTCCTCTTTTAGTCGCTTGGTGAATATCGTAGAGGCATGTTGTTGTGATCTCGTGCGGGGAGGACATAGTGAAGTGAGACAGCTGAATGGGGCCTAGGTGAGTTCATCCGCTTAATTTTTGGTATGCTTTTGTAGTTTATTTCCATTAAATGCTACAGATGGTTCACCAGTTTATGAAAAATATACAAAAATCTTTGTATGGAACTGTGCGCTTCACATTCCAGCGGCGTGGTGTTTGACTGTTGTGCGCATGCGCACATAGAAGGGGGTGGGGAAGAAGGTGGGACTGTCAGATAGAGAAAGCACTGTTGATCTCGCAGTGCCGGCTCTGTTGTAATGGTGGAAGAAAGTTGTTTTACTCAGCGTGTGTTGTGCTTAAAAACCATGTACCATATTATTGAATGTGATAAAGTGTAGAAGAGTGTAGAACTAGATTATTATTCTGCTTCCAGCTATTCTATTTGATTCATTTTTTTTTCGGTTATTTTATTTAACAGAAAGACTAAATGCTCTCGCAGTACTTTCAATGGAGAAAAAATTTCCTCAATTGTCATCCAGAGATCAAGGA
>CABFOV010000612.1:0-19933 GCA_902141375.1 Timema poppense | reverse complement strand
GGGGGGGGGGGGAGTTGCAGAGAAATGTAAATGTTGAAAAGTAAGAAGCTACTGGCCCCGTACCTAAATATCTTCTTTATAATTTGTTGTTGACAGTTGCTTTTGTTTTGATGTGTGTATCAATGAAAGCTAACAAACAAAAGTTTTTTTTATATAAATAACACAATAATGAGTGGATTGAGCAGCTAAAGTAATAAATGCACGTACATTATTTGTAGTAGACATCTTTTGCCGGAAGAAGTTTTAAGGAATGCTTTGAAATATTGAGTATTAGAAGATCCATTCTTGAGTTAAATATCACCACTTTAAAAAGTATAATAAGACAGTGTGGAAACACTGTAGAGTAAAGTAAAGTAAATGATAGTGAAGGAAGCCAATCTGAAAGGATAGTTAAAGCCCTGACACAAACTCCATATCCCTAGTTCTGTGGTTCGTAAGAAATAGATGCTACAATATTAGATTTCTCTGGCCGCAGAGTCCTTATCCATATTCCTTACTCCGTAGAAGTTGCCCAACTTTAACTTTCTATGGACTCGTTTGTACGGACTACCACTCGCAGCCAAGTAAATATGCGCATGCGCGTTGAAATAAAGAAAGAATAGCAGTGATAGAATCTGTCGCTATGGAAACATATACAAAATGAAAAGATGTCTAAACGCGGACCTATTTCAGAAACATTTTTCTAAAAATCCAAACACCTCAGTAAGAGCGGCTTCTAGGAAAGTGTTTTATGAGAAATACCAAGTTCTCAGAAATGTTAGTTTTGCTTTTGTAGGTTCAACACCCCTAGTATTTGGTTTATACTCCATTTACTAGCGTCATTTAATTTTTTGTAATTGATAAATTATGGATACTAGTGATTTTTCATCCAACTCAGGATGGGGTGACTGTCTCCTCTCACGGACACCAGGTGCTCTGGAGTCAATTTGGTATTGGGTGGTTTGCCAGCAGCTTAAAAGCCCATGGCTCAGCTCTCAGTAACTAGATAGTCTCCCTTGTGGGGGTGTAGCACGGTCATCCCAGTATATTAGGTTAAAATCCTTTATTTTTCAAATAACTAGCAAGTTGCTGACAACCCCATTCAACCTTAAACAATATAGTTTAGCAGGACCCAGGTATTGATGATCAAAAAATGATCCTTAAATTGACCTGGAAATTCTAAAAAAAAGACTTCAAAATTTCAACAAATCACTTAAAAATATGAACAAAAAATCATAAAACATGCACACAACTAAATCAAACACGCACTTTACAACATGTAAAATCAATTAAAAGGTTTAACAATTAAACTCTGGTATTCTTCTAAATATAACATTGATTTACAAATATCTGCTTCAGAAGTAATAGCGACCTGCTTTCAACAAAGCGCTTTCCAGCATAGTTGTAGTGTTACCAGGAATGTGTATTTTACAGCCAGACAAGCAAAGAGGATACAAAGCTCATTGCCTACATTATCTTCTTATTGTTACAATTGTCGGTTAGTAAAAATTTAGTTTGAGCATATACGCATTTATAAAATATCGATAGTATTTTAAAATACACTTATTCAACATGAATGCCTTGAAATGACTCAAAAATGCAAAAGAATGACAAACAAAGACCTATAAAATATACATTTATATAACCAGGGGATCATGAACCAATCTTATGTACACATGAACATTGTAAGTGACAACATAATTAAAATATGACATTTCATCAAAATACGGGCCTTGGTTATGTGTAGTCTTGGACACAAAATGATCCTTTCTAGTGCACTAATAAGAGTCCTGTCATGCTAAGTCAAAGGTCCCAAGTTTGATTTCTTTGCAGATCTGTGATTTTTTATTCCTTAATTAAATCTTGACACATGTCTATAATGTTACTATAGAACAATTTGAATATTGTTTTTAAAAAAAAACAAAAAACAAATAGGTATTAATAGATAATGTGCAGTTTATTTTATTTTCTGCTTCAAAATTTAAATAAGGTAGGGGTACACACACAAAGATTCTGCACACATTTAAATATTTACACTCTCATCCTCACTTTTGAGTAATTTTATCTTTATTTTGTTTAACTTTGAAAAGAAATACCAACTTGTTTAATATGAAAAGTTAGTGTGTATATTATCATATTTTCGTAAAATAATTGTGTTTTCGGGGACAAGTTTTGAAAAGTTAAAAAGAGTGAAAGAACTAATTAGAAAAGTTACTTTCTCCTTGGTTTGTTCCAAAAGTTGTTTTTGTGTCTTTTGATTCTCATGCAATGCGGCACTTAGTGTATGTGTGTGTACATTAAGTGACTTTAGGGAAGGCATCTAAATAATTGGATTCTTATTTTTACCAGGCCTACAGTATTGTGTTTCTAATGAAACTTTTGTTTTGACAGCTATTTATTTTTATTTTTGCAAATAAATATGCTATTAGATTAAAAATCTTTCCCAGTTAAAACTTTTTTTATCACTCTTTTATTTTGTTTTTATAGTTCTTATTTAAAACAAAATAGTTCAGGTAGGTAGGTACATAATAAATTAGAATTAAACTTCTTTACTTTTATATCTTTTACTATAAAGTTTAGTCCAGTTTTCATTAAGTGTATTGGGTAGTAACAATTATTAACAGAAAGGTCAGGCTTCAAATCCTGGTCCAGTACAGTGAATGCGGTTTTCCACATTATATTTAAAATTTTAATTAATAAAATTAATATCATAACTCTTGTGTCGAATTATAGCGGTGTACGATTGAAGTAAAGCATGTGTTAGTGTGGGTGGAGCTTTGAGTGAATGGTTTGGTATTGAACAGGGTGTTAGACAAACTTCTGTTACGTCTCCATGGTTGTTTAATGTTTTTGTGGAAAATTGTGTGAGGGATACTTGTGAGGACGGGGTTGGTGTACAAATGGACACTGTGAATGTAATAGTGTTGTTAGCTATATGCAGATTATGCCACATTAAAGGCCGAGGATGAAAGGGATTTGCAGAATACATTAAATCATTTGAATGTGGTGACAGACAGAATGGCTCTTCGTATAAATGTCTCCAAAATTAAGGTGATAGTTTTGATAAGGACGAATCAGGAAATTATTCTCAACTTAGTATAAAGGGAAACCTGTTAGAACAAGTGAATCATTTTGTGTACCTGGGCAGAATGTTTTGTGATAATGGAAGGATGGACGGTGAAATCAACAGACAGGTAAATGCCTCTCAGAGAGTAGTTGGATGTATGTGGACTATTGCAAAGAATGAAGTAATATCGAAAGACGGAAAGATGGCAGCATATAAAAGTGTGTTAACACCAACATTATTTTTGTATGTGAAGCGTGGGTTTGTCAGGAAGAAATGTATGTGTATCAACTCGTATGGACAGAGTCACTAATGAATGGGTGCTGAAACAGTGCGGTTTGAAAGGGAATCCAATAGGTCATTGGGAAAGAAGCATGTTACGTTGGTTTGGACATGTTGAAAGGAGGAGTATGGATCTATTGATGAAGCAAATATTTGATGGTAGATTGTGTGGAGCAAATAGAAGGGGTAGGCCATGTAAGACATTTTGTAGATCAGTGGTTCTCAAACTTTTATACTTCACATACCCCCTGGGAATATTTGTATAAGTGTCATACCCCTTGTGCAGATATAAAATATTTTAATATGATAATGAATGTAAAATAAAACATCCATATTTATTTGTGTATATTTACAGTTTACTTTACAGATCTACATATATTAATAAACACAAAAAATGACATGATTGATTGAACAAATATAACAAAATTATCAATATCATACTGTGGGTACTTAGTGAGATGGGTGTGCTTGCTAACTATACAATCTGGACACTACTGGCACAATAATACCACCACTTCATCGCATACTCCCTGGATGTGTTCCGCGTATCCCACTTTGAGAATCACTGTTGTAGATGTGTGTGAAAAAGAGTTAAGAATAAAAGAGCAAGTTTTACTCGGTGTATGGTTGTTGTTCAAGCGAACGGAGTATGCAAGGTTAGGTAAGTGTGGAGAAAATTAGTGAGGATGGATTAAGCACAGAGTTGTTTTTGGAGCTATATTCATAGTTTCTTACCTACCCTGTAAGGGGATGATATGATTATGTATGTATGTATGTTGTGTTGAATGACAGTTCAAAATAATATCATAAATACCTGCTTGTTTCATGGAAGCAAAACTGGTATCTTGATCCACTTGGATTCCCTGGCAACATTTGTTATTAGCATTTGTTTTTATCTGATATGTGACTCGAGCTCTATGAATTTAGTATTAGGACATTTGAAACATTCACACAATGAATTTACCAAACTTCATACAGTATAAACCCAGAAAAATGTTATTTGCTATATAAAAAATTAATAAAGAAACCTTTTATCTGTACTTTTGTCTGTACTGGTGGAAGACAATTCTAGGCGCTAGATTGACTGTAGACTAGGTTAATTTAAAAAAATATGTTTCTTCTTTTAGGTTTTCTTACTGCCTCTTAGTACTCCTTTGTGCTATATGCATACATTGATCAGAATAAATAGATATGAAAAAGAAAGGTAATGTTTTATAGGAAATGTACCCGCATAGAGTGGGAAACCATTTAGGTAAAAACACCAATAGTACACCTGACAGGAATTCAAAACCTGATCACTCCATCACTGGCAATAAGTCAATTGCGATGCTGACATGTTAGACTACACGTGTGTTTGAGTTTTAATCTGTTTTGGCTGCACTAGGGACTGTTTACAGCATGTGATTTAGCCATCCTCTCTCCATGTGCACTTTCCTTAAATATTATCTCTCTCCTTAGATTAAGGTGTTAGTGACCATGGTACTAAATATACTATAGAGAAAAACAACAACACAAAACTTCATGAAATGAACGTTCAAAAGCCAGTCATATTGACTGATTGAAGTTTTTCGTAAATGGTTTTCCATTCTTCCTCCACACAAATGTGGGTACACTTACTCTAAATTCTACTGTACCTATTTCTACCCATTAATGTAAATATGCTGATAGTCTGAACTAGAAGAAGGACCTTATGTACAAAAAACAACAACTACATGTATAGAACCACCTCTCGGTTTGAAAAGTCATTATCACTTGACATCTGACATGTTAATTAGCAAGATTTTACAAGCTTAATTAGAAAACCACATCCCTACGGCTAACTTGAAATTTACAAACCTACCATGCATGCAATAGTGTACTAGGTGTCTAAAAATAAATGATACAATATGAATATGGAAGGAAGGGCATTTAGAAAACACAAACATTTTCTTTTTTTCGTGGTCAGCAATGATATTATTTTACACTACTATGAGTGTTATTTTATAGGTATTGATGATATATATCAAAAGTGACAGCTTCAGATAACATGACTTGGTTTAAATACAATTTGTAAATGTCAAATATTTTCCTTCATCCCTTGCTCTTACTATGCAAACAAACAAAAAAAAAGAAGAAAAAAAGTAAGGTATGGCCCGACTTTTTGATCTAGGCATCTACTCCACGGAAGGAAAATACTTTGCAATCTACTATGGAACTATAGGTTTATATTGTTGGTTTCATTGGTAAAAAATTAACAACCCATTTTGTGTTTTGATAGTGAAATTATATTGTATATAAGAATTTATAATCCTTTAAAACACTGAAACTGAGTTTTTGATCAAACCATATTTCACTGAATAAAAGTATTTTCTCATTAAACACTTGACTTGGAAGTTGCTGCATGACATCTCATGATAGCTTGTTGAATGAGAGTTCTTAATAATTACACTCCCATAAACGTAAGTAGGATTTTAAATGGTCATTATTCAGACAGCTTCAATATTTTGACTTTCCACTGTTGATTTGAAAAAAATCTCTAAAACCATGTATTTCATTTTCTTTCTCTTAATTTTTTCATAATCAATTGACCAGGGGATTGGCCACAACCGGTAGATCGTGATCAACTCTTTGGCCACCTATGCTTTACAGTGTTTGCCATCCATAGCTGTTGCATTCTGTTAGTTTTTATTAATCATAGTATTATTATTGTTGCTTTATTTTAAAATGATGATAAATGATAATTTTGTAACCCCTCTCCCCTACTACACTATAATTTAACCATAACTTTGTCTAATTTTAACTTACAAAATTTTTTTTTTGCTTCCAAAAAACTTTGATAGTCAAATCCTATAGTGGTATATTTACCTTAAACTTCTATATTTTGTTGTATTTACTGCTATCTATTCATGCTCCAAGCCATGTGTCATATGACAGTCAAATTTAACAGCTGTGAGATAAATATAATCAACCTTGGTTGCCTTGGGGTAAAGTGCTCACATCACGACCTAAAGTCCGCGAGTTCAAACCTGACCAAGGTCGACAGGATTTTCACCTTGTGGTAAAAATCCCCAAAGCCAGGGGAAGTAAAGCTCGTCCCATGTCAATTGAGGCATGTTAAATAATCTTGAAAGGTATATAATATGAGATACCTTTTCAGTAAAATTTGTAGGATTTGTTCATAGAAACTCGGTGTGTAAGACAACGAGAAACCATAGCACTTTGACGAATTCCCTAGTATATGCGCCTGCTCCCAGATATAGTGGCCAACACCAACCAGCCAAATGGTTGAGTACACTCACTGAACTTGATGGATGAGGAAGCACATACCATATTTTAGGTTGCAGACTCTTATATTATTATTATTATTATTAGCACCGCGTCTTACTACCCATTCGGGTTATACGCACTTACGCTAATGTGTAATGTTAGGGTGATTGTGAGATGAAATGGAGGACCTACAGTTTAACGTGGGATCCGAACCACGGTGGAGGCCTGGCATTCCCCACATTCACAAGATGTCTTGTCAGAGGTGAAGGAAGGGTTTGGTAATCAGATAAATCTATGCCGGGACCGAGGATTGAACCCCGGCCGCCAGTATAGAAGTCTGACACCTTACCCCTAGACCACCAGGTCACCTACCAGACTCTTTATAATCATGAAGATAAAAAATATAGTAAGCTTTTGTCAATGTCGGTTGTTCTCCATATATATCATTTGAGTTCTATAAAAGTTTTTTCCTATGGTGATCCAGAACTTTCTTTTTTTTTCCCCCTGCCGTCTCTTGCTACCCGTGAGCTAAACACATTTTAATTTCACCAATGGTTCAGGGGTGAGGAAGGTGGAATTGAGAGGAGATGTATCCTCATTTGTGTGAAGGAAGAGGGAAACTGTCGTCGACCTCTGTGGTCTTGGGGTAAAGTGTTTGCCTCAGGACTTGATGTTCGTGGGTTAAAATCCAGCCGGGGTCGACGTATTTTTCTTGAGCAATTAAAAATCCACAGCACAACTTCCATAAAAGGAAAAGTAAAGCCGTCGAGCCTATGTCGATTGTGGCAAGTAGTGGAACCCTGTAAGGTATGTATAAATACGAAACACAACCCAACACAAGCCTAACTAACCAAACCATGGTGACCTTTGGGGTAATTCCCCTTTCGGGGAAAATTTCTCTAGATACCAGCCAGGAATCGAACCCGGGACATCTAGGCTCATAGCCAGGTGCACTGACCATTAAACCACAGGGCTAGTTAGTATTTGTACTGAACATTCATTACAAGATCTTGGTATAATCATGTTAACAATTTGAAATTTGATCACGAATATACCTTCTGAATTGATGTGTGTAATGTGCAACCTTGAGGCGCATGCTACTTTTCTTCACCCAATCTATATCAATTCAAAATCCAATTTAAAAAAATCTGAAATGGAACAATAGTACCTAGAGGCATGGGTAGCGAATGAAAAAGAGTTTGGGGGTGTGGGATTTTGCTATCCAACTCAAAAGACGTCTGTTGGTTCATCTTGTTAATTTGGTTTTGTAAAATGGATATTTTTAAATGCTATTTAGTGGGAAGAAGAGTTAAGGCATTTTATTGTTATGCGCATAAAAGTTATGTACATAATCCCTTTGTTGTGGTAACATTTATTTATATCATTATTTGCTAATTTTTGTTAATTTTAGCTCATATTTTCTTAGTTTTAGAAACTTTAGGTATTTTTAAATCACTTTTAGACATATATCTTAAATCAATTAAAAAGTTGTTTTTTTAATCTTCTAACAATTTGGAGTCACTTATAAATGGTGAGTCATCGCTTAATACCTTAGTAGTTTTAACCTTGAGCAAGGTTTATTGATTTGGTTTTTATTTTAGTTCAAGCAAGTAACTAGCTAAAGATATCAGCCCTCCAAATAGATAATTTATGTTTTTAGATAAGTCCAGTAGGGTCTTCTCTGGAGGCTTGGGAGAGCTTCCACGAACCTCTTCCCCTTTGTTTCCTTCTTCTACCCCCACCTCATATCTACACTAATGTTAGGCTTACTATGATATTTATTATGTTCCTAGAATAAAGCTGTCTGCCCATCAAAATGCTTCAAATAAATCTTTCCAAGCGCCTTAATTCAATTTCGGGGATGTCTTCTGTGAACTTTTTAATTATCTTAATGGTAGCAAGGCTAGCCTCTGTATTGGTACACTTGATCTTCTTGGTTTTTGTGTGAAAGATGCCTTGCCCGTCAACCTTGCTTTTGTAATATCCATCATAGTGATACTGATGAATTGCTCTCATAACATACCTTTTGAAAGTTTTCATTGTAGCGCTCATTGCGCCGTCCTTCTAAATAATGCACCTCTTGCGTATTGCAATCTACATAATTGGCTTCAATTCCCAACACTCAACTTTTTATACTCTTTTATTATGGATGACTTTGTTAATCATAAATATTTCCTTTTTTAAAAATATTATTGAAACATCTCAATTTAATCTTAACGGGCTTAAAAAAAAAGTAAGTTTAGTTTAACCTTTCCACTTTATTTTTATGCCATTTAACCAGAAAGGTCTTACCTTAGCATAATAAATTATTGTCCTATCTTATAAGCTATAGTGTAATAAAGCAAGGTAATCTTGCTACCTTACAGGTTACACGAAGGGTACATACTTTGAGTGCCATTGTTTAATTTCTGACATGGTTCTAAACATTTTTTGAAGAACATTTATTGGAAACATTTGGTACTCGTAGTTTATAATCATTATTTGTTCTTGTTTTTTTCTCTCAGATTTTTTTTGCTCATGTTGTGTTGAATCGAGATTTGTTTTTAAGCAAGATTGTGTAAGTGTTAAGTGTATGAGGTTCATTTAAGGCTGTGCCTACAACTTTTAATTATTTTAAACTTAATTTAAGACTTTTTCATCACGTTTTCTGCCCGTTAGGCTCACACATATGTAATTAAACAAATAGGGTAATGATGAGGAAGGTAGAATTTAGAAGAAAAAAAACCCCTATATTTTATTGGTGGGAGATTGGGAAACCAGTTTGGAAAATCAACCTGGTTGGGATTTGAACCCAAGTTTCCTTTTACTGGTAAACAGGACTAGAAAATAGTTTCGTTTAGTCTAAAAGCCCATTGGTGCAAAATTATTTATTTAAAACTATTTTGCTTTCCAGATCAACAACTTTCTGATCTTGAACAATTTTTAAAGACATTTCATATTATTTCTTTTCATACATCATTCACTAGGTTCGAACACACATATTTTCATCTGGCACTAATTATAAACTCTTTGCATATGAGCCCTTCATCTGGTGCTAATTATAAACTCTTTGCATATGCGCCCTTCATCTGGTGCTAATTATAAACTCTTTGCATATGCGCCCTTCATCTGGTGCTAATTATAAACTCTTTGCATATGAGCCCTTCATCTGGTGCTAATTATAAACTCTTTGCATGTGAGCCCTTCATCTGATGCTAATTATGAACTCTTTGCATATGAGCCCTTCATCTGGCGCTAATTATTAACTCTGTGCATATGAGCCCTTTAACTGGCGCCAATTATGAACTCTATGCATATAAACCCTTCATCTGGGGGTAATTATGAACTCTGCGCATATGAACCCTTCATTTGGTGGTAATTATGAACTATGTGCACTCAAATCCTCCTAACAGGGAGATAGGCATCTGAACCCTGACCGGGTGTATTGGGTTTGGTTCTCTACTTGTAAGTTTCTCATCCTCTCTGCATGTTGTAATGATACTGATTTGGACCCCTCTCATATATTAAAAAAGTCATGGATGAAGTGCATTTTTCTTTCAAGTATTGTATGTAAAATATCCTTTCAATACTTCATCCATGGAGAATCACGGGCTTTGAAAACTAATGTCAAAGAATTGCACCATCTAAACTTTTTTTTTCTTTCAAAAATCAACTCCGTAGTGTTAATCCAGTGACGCTAGCACCTTCTACCAATAGGAAGCTAGCATTCACAACACCTGTCGCCAGGATTCTTTCGATTAATTGGTTTTGACACTGGTTACAAGAGGTCCGAGAGGCATGGGTTAGGTCATATATAAGCCGCTTGTGTGTATGAATGTATGAATCCATTACAGTTGACAGAAATACACAAGAACTTAGCTATTTTACACTGTGGTTTACTTATTAACTTGATGCACTCTTAAATGCTGCCTCGCTTAAACACCATTGTAAAAGGGTCATCCATAAACCATGTAACATTGTTGGTGGGTGGGGAGTAGTGTGGATAGCCATCTAAAACAGGCTGTGATAGGCTGGATTTGGTCACGTGACCACACCCCCTCGCTTTCTGATTGGCTGTTGGTTTTACTCCTCCCCTGACCCTCTTTCTTCCACTCTGCCTCCGTTCCCAGTGTTCCAAACATGTTTATTCTTGCCCAAACTTGTTTGTTCCTATTCCCATTGGTTATTTATGTGTGTTCATTGATTTTTTTATGTGCGCCATTGGATCGTATGTCGGGTAGGATATGGACTGGAGTTTGAGTTTATTTTATTCATTGGTAGGGGAACGTGCAGTCCACGGCGCTGGGCACTCCTCCCGCGACGTCCCAGGCATCGATACTGAGGGCACATCACGAACCTCTCCCAACGGCAACGTAGCGTACAGTGAACATTGCCTCCCTCTTACAAGACTCTGTTGGCCTTCCTTTCACTTCACCCCCCTTACTTCATCATACCTCTCTTCGTGAATTCAGTGGGGGTCAGATCCCTCGCGGTGGAAATTTTTATGTCGCAACAACCCTTAGCGGCAGTTGTTATAAATGTTGAAAGTGGGTGACAGAGTCATTAACCCGCCACACCCAAGTCCTTTGAAACAACGTGTTGTAGCCTTCTGAAGGCCCCGGTCTTTTTAATGCCCATTCAGGGGCCAATTTTTCAGAAACAATCCTTATTAAAGTACTTTTTTGTGTTTCAGTGTTTGCAATGTACGGTAACATGGATTCAAACCTTGGTATCGTTGCCAGAATGAAAGATAGAATAATAAAATTAGTGGTTGTATAAGGATGTACCATCATTTGCGTGGAGGTGAAATGTGAAAAGATGCCTTCCTACCAAGATGTTTAAAACATATGGTAGTATCAAATAGTCAAAGTTATTATTTATGCTTTTAGTGATGAATACTCCATCTAGAAATCATTGACACCGGGACACGGTACTCGAACCCGTGACCTCTGGCTCAACAAACAAATTATTTTAAATTATTTTATTAATCGGCTAAAGCAACAATACTATTTCTATGGTTAATTATTATGTCGGTATATGTAAACACGTTGAAACAATATAATATGTTCTTTAATAGTTAAGGAGCGGCAAACTTAAAAACTAGACGATCTATCGCGTCCAACAGTTTACCGCAGCAGAGAATTTCTTCCAACTTTCTCCACCAATAATAGATGAGCCTGACATTTAGATGACCGGGATTCGAACACTGGTATCTTTCGCTGAGGTGGTAGGGATTTAAAGCCCTTACATCGGTCACTGGGCAGAGTTTGACGTTGGTGTGTGACCAGGTGAAATGTGTAGTAGTATTTACCCGGGTTTGAAATTTTAAGTAATGAGCGTTTGTTACCCTCTAAGGGACTTGAACCCCTACCTCTTTACGTCACAGGGCGAAAAGTGTACCCACATTTGCGCATAATTTGCACATCATTGACGCTTGAACAGGGGGGAATCAAACTATCCAACACCGTCTGGATATCTTTGCCCGAATGCGAGAGACAGACTAATAAAAATAGTAGTTGTAGTGATATACGATCATTTGCGCGCTGTTGAAATGTGAAAACAGCCAAAGCTACTATTTATACTTTTAGTGAGGATTACTCCGGCTATATATCATTGACACCTAGATAAGGGATTCTAACCCGGGACCTTTGGCGCAACAACAAATAATTATCATTCGTAATATAGGGCTTGTATTTATAAAGGTAATTAGAATGTGTTGACCTTGTATGGATTTGAAGCCTCCTACCTCCTTACATCAAAGGGCGTGATGTGTTCTCATTTGTGCGTCTGGAAAAAATAAACACGACCATGGAGGGTGTATAGTGGTCCTTCGTGGCATATCGTACCCCATAGCTAGCAGCGGAGTGACACGTCCGTGTTCACCAGACGCCTGACCACGAATGACAAGTAACGGTAAATAGATACTCCTTTACACGGGTCGGGTAACCACCGATGCGGAAATAATATTATTTACCAATAAGAAGCTGCTACCTCTACATGCGGTACACCCCGTTGAATCGACTATAAATATACCTTATAATCATTACATTCGGTCATTATAATTAATAATTGCTACTAATAAACATCGAATTTAGTTTTGACGCGCTGGAAAATTGGATAAATTCAGGTATGTTTTTAAAGCGTTTTGTATATTTTAATGGTAACTATTTTGCTTATTATGTCTTTGGTGTACAGAGGTATTTGTTCCTTTGATAGACTGTCAAGAAGACGCATCCCCGACTCTTGCAGCGCCCGATAGCACGAACCCTTTAACGCTTTTTAGCGAGGACGGAATTTGCCTGGCGGATGGCGACTGGTCCATGAGTAATTAGCTTCCTGCTATAGATTTTTAGAATTGGCAGTGGTTTTTTCCCCACGATAGTTATTAATATGTATTTATTTAATTTCAGATTACTGGGATCCATACGGTCTGGACACCGGCCTGAGGGACCACGAGGTGCCAGCAGTGGATTGAGCCGCGTCTGTGCAGGCACCGTCCCTTGAAAGTGGTGACGCGGAGTTGGGCCCTGTACCGGAGCAGCACCTAGAAGCGGTCGGTGCTCTCCCCCACAGAATAGGCTTCACACCTCCGGGATTCTTTACCCCCCTCTCCCCAACACCCTGATGCTGCCATCGGAAATATCATCAATGGTTTGCCTGATGTTTGGGGTGAATTGGATGCGATAGACCACCTGATATGTAAATTTGCCATTCTTTAATTGCTAAAGACCATATTTTAGTACCGTCTACAAGTAACTATACTATAGCCACTATGTTTGAAATAAACAGCTTATTACGCAATTGTTATTTGCGCCCTCTCTTCCCCCATACCACCGTTGTTTCTCCGGCATATCAAAACCCTTTGTCAGCTGACCGTTTCGAGAATATTAGCATTTATATATCATGGTATAGAAGGTTATTATTACAAACATTCAAATCCAAAGAAAAGATAGAGAAAATTATAATTGTCGCTTAAGACGCGTTTGCAATGTGTTGGATCAAATTCACCCGTCACCTTAGCGTATTCGATAGCATGTCTGTATACTAAACTATTGATCCCGGGTTCGATTCCCGACACGACTAAAAAATGTCGGTCTGATAAATTAACAGCCAGGGAACTGGAGTTTGGATGTCCTAGTATTTAAGTTATTCGCATTTTAGAATAAAAAAAGTGAGCTGAGCTTTAGGCTGGAAAACAGTAACGGATTTAAATTAAATTATAATATTCAATGAAAAAAAGCGATTCTATTTAATTCTTAAATAAAATTATTTCTACCAATAGAAAATTTAATTCTTACTATTAAAAATTACTTTCTAACATGAATATCTATTTTTATCAATTTGTGTTAAGACATGTTTTCCCCAATACCATATATAAAGCTAGATTTCTTGAATGATTAGTGTAGCTGTGGTAAACTTACTTATCGAAATAACAGATGGCGTTGGCAGGAAATTTAGAGCCGAAAAAATTTGGCGCTCTACTGAGTGAATTTAAAACTGGAATGATGTAAATCTAATATTTCAATGTGTTTGAAGTATACAGATATTTTTACAGGCATTGAAATATATACCGGCATTATAACTAACCCGGGAAATTATATTGTTGCTTTAGCTGATTATTAAAAAGAGACAACCCTATGTATATTTGTGCCTAATAATTTGTTTGTTTAGCCAAGGGTCCTGGATTAGATTCCCTGGCATGGCTGAAAATGTAGGTTTAACCTTTCATAGTGGTAAATTAACAGCCCCGGACTGTATTTTGTACTGGTCCTATTGTTCAAGTGTATTTTATTACACTCATTTTGCGAATTTTGGTATCAGTTAAAGCACTTATGTATAGGAAAAATTGTAACAACATATTATATTAATACCAAAAGTATTTTGAAATTTAAAGGGATAAAAGATGCTAAAATTTGCAGAAAATAAAATAAATATAATTAGAACAATTATATTTAAAGTGTGTACATTTAATTTAGTTCAACGCGTGCTTTTGTGTTACAGTTCAAATGGAGGGTGGAAATGTCGGCTCTATCCTCCTGGTGGGGGCGGTGCCATCATCAGGACAAGGAGACAGTGCCCCGCCGCCGGCCGTGACCCACCTTCACCCCGTTACAGCAGCATAGTCTCCGAGCCAGGGAGACAGTGTTCAAACCCAAGCTGCGGCGAGGCAGACGGGATCCACGGTCCTCCCACAACCCTGGGCGATGGCAGCGGGACCATCTTCATTACCACAGTCAGAAATTAGTGGCCCGGTAAATCCGAAATGTGTAGCATTATCCCGAGGTTTCCCTCTTCGAATCGTCGAGAGAATTAAGCAATTAAAACATTTTTTATGTCAGGCTTAAATTGATCATACAATTAGGGACGCCAGAGAGTGATCGTGGCGCTCAAACCTGGCCTTAGGAGCAAATCAATACTTTGCTAGGGCGTCTCCAGAATCATGGAGTTAACGGGGAGGATCACGTAGGTCTACTATTAGTCAACACAGATTCCTCGTCAAGCCCTGTATGTCTCATTTAAGTAGGCAGATCAACTTTACGCGCAGACTGTGCTCTCTCTTATGTAGAACGAGTGTCACAAAGCAATGCTTCGTTCCTCACTTCGTCACCCTTGTATGTCAAGTTACACCACTTTAAAGAGCCGCGTGGGAGGGGTAATCATAAATCTGATAAACTCTCCCGCTAGCATATATAGCCGTAACAACCAAGGAATCATTACGATTCAAAATGGCGACACACTTTGCCTTGCCCGTGCATTGGTGATCGCCAAGGCTGAGTGGGGCCTTTAAATAGAGCCAGAATGCATGGACGTGAACACCTTTAGACAAATCAAAATGGGTTGTCCTATTCATAAATTCAAAGCAGAGGAACTATGCCATGATGACTGTGTAAATCTTCATTAAATCTCACCGAGCTGAAACCATTTCAAACTTAACTCTACGAATACAAAATCACATTGTTCAGTGAACGGTGGAGGAGGCAGGTCCTATATGAGGGGCATACCCCTTTCGAACATTCTTTTAATGGCTACCTTGATTTGTATTTTCACAATGATAAGTTAAACTATTTTGATGTCATAACATCCTTGCCAGCTTCATTTAAGTGCTCATACTTTTGCCGCGAGTACCGTGAGCTGTTGAGTAATAAGAACAAGCACAAATGTGAATCCGCGTGCATAAAGTGCTACGCTAAAGCGGTCTGAAATGGAAGTCGAACTGTGACCTGTGAAGACTGGGCGTTGGTTCACAAACCAGACTTGTTTTGATAACCATAAACGTGCCGGTTTTTGCAGAGGTCACATGCCAAGCTGTGATGTCAAAAATATTTGTGAGGTCTGTGGGCAATTTTTCACTTTGGAAAGATCAAATTATTCACACAGGTGTTATGAGACTTTTTGTAGAGTATACGAGACCCATCATCCTTTTGGCCATTTCTGCTATATGAAGCAGGCCCCATCCAACCCGTCACCGTAAAAGAGCAATTTAATGTTTGTAGTCAATGATTTTGAATGCAGACAAGAAACGCTTCTTCAAGGTACAGTCAACACATACTTGCACTAACCAAACCTCTGTGTCGTGCAGACGTGTTGCAAGGCTTGCCTTCATATTGATGTAAATGACCATCATTGCATCGAATGTGGGGGTGATAGGACTCGCATATTTAAGGGTAATGCCACATTGGTCCAATTTTTTGGATTTACATAGCAAATTAAAGCAACAAAATTTAAGGATATCACCCTCATAGCCCATAATGCTAAGGGCTATGATGGAAATTTTATTTTACAATACATGAGGGATGTAAAAATGGACTCCAGAGCTCATAATGAACGGTGGGAAAATCATGCCCATGCGTTACGGCCCGCTCCACTTTATTGACTCGATGAACTTTCTCCCGTTGTTGTTGTCCAACATGCCCAAAATATTCAGCTTTGACGAGTCTTTTACCAAGGGACATCCGCCTCATTTTTTCAATAAAAATGAAAACGTGGGGTTTATGGGTCCCTTGGCCCCAAAGGAGAACTATGGTATCGGTGAGATGTCTGTTGAGGGAAAGAAACACTTTGAGAAGTGATATGACGCGTTGGTCAAAGAAAATTACGTCTTTGATTTTAACCGCGAGTTGGAACTGTATTGCGTGAAAGATGTAAAGATCTTACGAAAGGCCTGCCTAAATTTTAGAGATATACTTATGTAAAAAGCAAAGGTGGATCCTTTCAGAGAGGTGGGTACGATCATAGGAGTGGTCATGTTGGTTTACCGCCGAAGTCATCTTAAGGAGAATACCGTTGGTATCATCGCTTACGGTGGCTACCGGTGTGTAGACCAACAGTCGCACGTCGTGATTGATGAGATTCGGAAAGCCGTTGAGAATTGATAGACAGTTGAAGCCGTACACAAAGTGTGGGAGTACAATGTATCTGTTAACTATCGTCAGACACGTTCAGGTGGATTGTTTCACGGGTACATTGATACTTTTTTGAAAACTAAGCAAGAAGCCAGTGGATGGCCAGAGTGATGTACCTCACAAGATGAGAAGTTGGCTTACATTCAAAACTATGAGGAAAGCGAAGGGGTAAAACTCGATTTCGGCTCTCTTTGTAAAAACCCTGGTCTGCGCACACTAGCTAAACTCTTTTTAAATTTACTATGGGAAAAGTTTGGGCAAAGACCCGATTTACCACATCTAACTGTTGTCAACGACTATCAGGGCATCAAAAAGTACCTGATGGATCCGTACATCACCGTGGACAGCGTCATTGATGTAAATGGTGAACTTATGTTCCTCAATTACAAGGGCATGCGTGAGCTTTGCACTAACACGAGTGTGGTGGTGGCATGCCACACGACTGCTAAGGCTAGGTTGCACTTATTCAGCATCCTTGAACAATTGGGAGACCGCATTCGTATCACGATACAAATAGCGTCCTATTTACGGGACGTCCAGGCGATTGGAGTCCACCGACTGGAGTCTTTTTAGGTGACCTCACTGATGAACTTCAAGATTTCAGTCGGAAAGTTATATTAGCGCCCTTGTATCTGGCGGTCCCAAGAATTAAGCGTACCGAGTTTGTGTTGGTAGTGATCCTACCAAAACAAAAACGGTGTGCAAGGTTCACCGGAGCGACGTTAATTTTGACGTTTTGAAAGCGATGGTCACCTAACAGGCCGCGGAATGATACATATAGATACTGCACAAAACCGTAAGATAAGATCTTGCGACTGTATTTACCGTTTAGCAGAATAAAGTCTACTGGCCAATGTACACCAAATGGCGGATAACCGATGATTTTAATACGTTGCCGTTTGGGTATCAGAGTCCTTGTAAACGCACTCGCCACTACTAAAAGGTGATCATTTAGGCGAGCTGAATAATCACCTTTTTTTCTTTTCACTCTAGACAGTTCCACTGACATACCATTTTTCAATGATTTTGAGATTTTTAAAAAAAATTCTGCATGTAAACACGCATTTTTTTTTCTTGCACCCGGGATAGTTTTTTTTATCCGCCAGTACAATCCTTCACCTACCTGATTATTTCTATTCAAATAGTTGTTTATGTATACATTATTTGTACATATTTTAATTCTAGTCAAATTTGTTTATTTTCTTGCACATAATTTAAATTAAAACCAACTTATTTTGTATATATATTCTTTAAACTGGATTTAGATAATTAGTATCGAGGCCACCACTATTCCCGCTATGACTTCAAGAAATTGATTATTCTTTCCATAATATACTTAAGGTGTAAGATATATTCTATAACTATAATTTTTTGTAAATAAATATTCCAAGTATACTTTTCATGGTATGAGCTGAATTCTAAAACTTTTATTTGTGTAAATAAATATTCCAAGTTTATTTTTCGTGGTGCGAGCCATATTTCTAAATCTTTTATTTGTGTAAAATAATTATTTAAAGTAAACATTTCGTGGTGCGAGATATATTTGTAAAAACTTTATTTGTGTAAATAAATTTTCCATGTATACTTTTCATGGTTGTAAAACTTATTTGTGTAAGTAAATATTCCATGAATACTCTTAATGGTGTGAACAACCTTTATTTGTGTGAATAAATATTGTAAAAATTTTTATGTTTGTGTTTTAACGTCCACACCACCTCCCTCCTATCCTATAAATGCAAATTTATTTAGCTTATAAGCTTAGTCTCAAACATTATGGACATGTTGAAACATCCATTTTCGGCAATCATCAGCAGCCCTTCCGGCTGTGGAAAGTCACATTTTGTATCCGACTTTATCCGTCACATGGACACAATGTGTGACGTTAAATTTGATAAAATCACATGGTATTATGCTTTATGGCAACCGGAATTTGAACAAGACGTGTCAAGTCCCCGCGTCATATTCTCTAAGGGTTTGCCGAAAATGGATTACACTTGTAAGGACTCTCCACAGCTAATTATTCTGGATTATCTGTTACGTGAAGCTAACCAAGTGGTCGTCAATCTTTTCACCAAAGGATGCTACCATCAAAATATTAGCGTCGTGTACCTTACACAAAATCTATTCCACCAGGGCAAGGGCCAAAGAGACATTTCCTTAAACGCACAATATATCGTGCTTTTTAAAAATCGCAGGGATAAAGCTCAGATTCAACACTCAGCACGTCGAGTATGACCTGTAAACTCCAGTGTTTTACAAGAGGCTTACGCTGATGCTAAAAGTACTCCCTACGGGTATATATTGTTAGATTTCAAGCAAGGTACACCCGAATGGTTCAGATATAGAGCCCGCACAAATGTTGAGTGCTGCGTGTACCTACCACGCAAAAGCTATAAAAACACCGACACTTCCCAATATCATATCATTTCATAACCTTGAGTCCAAAATTGCTGAAGCAATCTCCTTTGCTGCGTGCGATGCATCGCATGAACCCTTGTTGAAAACGGCAGACAAGAAACTAATGTACTCTGTTTGCGAGTGTGCCTTCAACACTTTAAAAGGGTGGGTGCCGTTGAAAAATGCGCAGACGAAGAAGTTACGTGCTCACAAACAGGTGTTGCGCAAGCTGGTCAAACGAGGAGATTGCTGGAAGAAGAAGAGACGACTACTCATTCAGAAAGGATAAGTGTTCCCACCCTTACTTTTAGCCCCATTAATCAACGGTGTCTTCGGTTCCTTATACATCAAGTAGATAATGTAACACATGAAAAAATTATATAAGTGTCCCCGGAAACATTACATCATTACGAGCAACACCACCAACAAGCGGCATTGGCCACAAATCTAGTGGTCTCCGAGCTGGACAAGGAAATGGAAAAAATCCTCGCTTCAAACCTTGACAAGTCTAAATGGACTCTATACCAAAAAGTGCTACAGCGCTATCTGCACTTTAGTCAACACCCTCCACCGCCTGAAAATA